>PVJD01016214.1:0-21908 GCA_004026545.1 Mormoops blainvillei | reverse complement strand
CAATGCCGCCCGGGGTTCCAACTTACCACAAGCGTCCGGGAGGAAGACAAGGCAACGGTCGCCGCGGCGGCAGCTAGACGAGAAACGGACTCGGCTGCAATCGCCCAGCGGAGCCCGCGGCAGTCGTTGCGCTGCGCTGCGCGCCGCAATCTCGCGCCTAGGAGGAGGGACTGAGGGAGTTCGGCGAGATAAGAAGCGCCGGCAAGTCGACCTCCCCTGGGCGACCGTGCCCTCCCGATAGGTTTGGCTTCTCTCGCTCCTATCTTACTCTAGCATAGTAACTGACCACCTCCAGCATCTCTGCACTATTCGCGTCTTCTTTCTTCTTCGACGGCCCCTAACTAACTACACTATTCTAAACGGACGAAGGCCATCACGAGAGCGCCACGACGATCTCGACGACTCCGACGACAACGGTGTCAAGAGGAGGTAAGAAAAGTTCATATGGAATCGCAGGTAAGGGTCAAGCAGGCCGATAGAGCAGCCAAGGCTGGCAATCTAGCTGCTCCAAAGGCAAGATCGAAAAGATTGGTGCACCCGAGTAAAGGAGCGTCCTCGCTGAGCACCAGAGAGCCTGCCCCGCGCTGGTGAAGCCGCACCGCGCTCTTGGGCCAAGAGAGGGAGGAGGGGCGGAGCCAAGAGCGGCCAATCAGCGTTCAGAGTTACACTGGCCTCGGCCTGCTTTGACCCGGCTTTTAGTGCATCTGGCACCTGCTGGTAGGGGGCGCGAGACCCCATGGTGGTGGTGGTGGCTGTGGTGATTAACTTGATTCATGAGGCCTGGAGAATAGAGAGAACCGGGGTTAGTCATGGAGGGGGGATTCTCAGGAATGCATCCTTAAAGATTCAAGGAATACCTCATACACACACACACACACACACACTCTTCTGATTGTTTCGGTCTTAGAAGTTTCCACCCAGCTTTGAAACTTCCTGCAAAGGTCTTGGCTCTGACTCCTGACTCTGTCCCCAAGAGGAGCAACCGAGGTACGCACAGGGTCAAATACATTTAGTGTGCAAAGGCCATGACCCTGTTATAAAGCCCGCGTTCCCACTCTTGTTCCTAGCTCCAAATGCAGAGAAGGAGTAAGGAAAAGCTCTTGGCCTTCATGGTCCAAAAGGGCACAGCTTAGTTCTCTTCATGGCTCCACAAGACCCCTGCTAAGTACTTAGAATGACACCCTGAAGGCAACTCCTTAGGGTTTGTGAGGCAGGACCGCACATCTTTCTCTAGCACAGTGACTGGGCCCCACAGCCAGTTGGTTGCCCAGCTGCTGTGAGGACTGCTCTGGTGAGGTCAAAGCGGCGTGTGGGGGGGTGGCAAGGAGCACACCACTTAAGTTCCCTTTTGGAAACTAACCGGATGCCCAGCGGCAATCCAGCAAGCAGAGCTCTTCCCACGGATTCCCTGCGGTCGGGGCCACCTTGGACAAGACACCTTAGAGGCACCAAAACCAAGCTTAGTAGTTGAGATACTCCCATAGAGGAGGGCAGAGTAGATTTCTTCTAAGGTGTAACGAGAGTGGGCTCCACAGCACTGTAACCAGCCTCGGGTGGTAGAAGTGGGGACTGGCTCCTTGCCGGCCGGAGGTAGCTGGGCCGAAGACAGAGGCCGAGACTCCGGTTCAGTTGCTTGGCACCGGACGGCAGAGCGAGGATTATGGAAGAGGCTATATGGAAGCCGTACAGTTACTTGGAGGATCGAACCCCACAGTGAGCATAAGAGAAGGGAGCGGCCGGCCGCTCCGGACTGTTTTTCCCTGTAGCTCCAAAAGTTAGGGACGGGGAAGGAAGTGGAAACAATGAGAAAGATCGGGTCCTTCCTTATTCTGGGTCGCTTTTCTCTGTGCCTTGGTTTCCTGATTCGTAAAAGGGACTCCTCGGTCTATTCAAAGGGGCATTTGGGAATCCTCGGATTCCCTCCTTCTCCATAGAATTCAGACACTTTGCATTGTTTTGAAATTTGATTTGGCAGCGAACATACTGTCCAAACCAAAGTTCTGTTTCGCAAAGCAAAAACCCAATCGCAGTTTTCTTGAAGCATCTGTTGAATGTTACTGTACGATGCTGCACAGGTGGCGGCGACAATGCTGCCAAATTCAAGGACTGCACAACACGCTGATCTTTGGAAGTGCTTTGTTAGCGAACAGTAATTTATAAATATTGAAGTGAAAACGTATGTCCTCTTTTAAACAATTAAGCACTCTACTTCAAAAAAAAAAATCCCCAAATGTCCTCTTTCTTCGAGAGCACGGAATGCTCCGTCCTGGTTTTTCTGGCGGGACTTGTATTTATTTTGTTGATGGATGAGACATTGATTTTACTTTTTAAAATGTAAATATAAATCCCTGTGGTCTATTCGCTAAAGCAAAATGGATTCTGTGGAGTCCGGAGCCGGAGACATCATTCGCAGAAGCCCGAAACCTTTTCACGCTCAACGGCTCCCAGGGGAACCGGCTTAGAGCTGCTGACCATTATAACAATAGTGGGGATAAGGGTGATGACGATGACGATAATTACAATAATAATTATTGCTGTTACTACTACATATCTCTCTTTTTAGGCTGTTCTCCACTTCTCCCAAAGAAAGGCAAAAGTGCCCAAGGGAACCGGGGTGAAGTCCAGTCAGGGATTGGGAGAGTTTGCGGCGCAGAAGGGAAAAAACTGGGAGGCCGGGGTGACGCGCGGCTGGGGTTACGAATTCGGGTAGACACAGGCAGGCAAGGTAGCCTTTGAGCGGTGCTCACCGAGCGACTGTAAACCCGCACAACTGAGCAGGAGCCGAGGACTCAGCGGGGTTCGGGGCACCTGCTTCAGCCAGGAGCGCGGGCTACACTTTCCTGGCACTGGCGAGGCTTCAGGCCTTTTCGGCGTTCCATAGGCGGCGACTTGGCCGAAAGCTGGCGGATCCGAGGAGCTTTGGAGGTTTTGGCAACATTAGCCGGAGGAATATAGTGTAGGGTGAAATTTAGGGCGCACATTAAGATCAGGCAAACAAACTCAAATGCACACTGGCGCACTCCGTAGTCGCCGGAGAGGCTTTCTCGAACCCATGCTTAGCGTGTCCTTGGGAATCAGTCAAAGGTTTTCACGGGTTTCCATTCCCTTCCTTAGGTCTATGGAAGTTGTCCCTGGAGAAACGAGTCATTTAGTTGGGTTTGGTGCAAACCCGCACTGCCCCCGGGAACTCAGTTTCCAAAAACTCACCGCGTTTTCTAAGAATATAGATGTCCTTTTGCAACTTTCAGCCTGCAGAAGTTTCCCTCTACTTTAAATAGTACTTTCCCAAAACTACAGATTTAAAACTTCGAGAAAGAATTTAAAAAGATTGTTACTAAGTAGGAAAATGTTCCTCATCATTTAAGATTGTGGGAACTTTCTTATAAATAATAGAAATGGAGTGAAAAGTTTACTTCTCAGAGAGCCTTATTTTTAAAAACATTATGTACTGATTGATTTCAGAATGAGTTACCGAGTTCTAGAGAAATACTCCGAGGCAGATACTTTTGCAGAGAAAAAGCAGTCACACCAAAATTCTACAAGGAGATTCCCCCCACCCCACCTTCTTTACCACAGGACATAAATGCAAGGAATTTTGATAATCTTTCCACTTATTATTTTCACTTTTAAAGCAAATCCTGGGGGTTTTTTTTGGGGGGGAGATATAAAGTGATATTTTCAGCATTACATATTTTTGCTTAACCAGAAAAACTCTGGATCATATCTATAATGTCTCTTACTCAGGCATGAAATAAATTTCATAGTATTTTATAAAGTAAATTCCTCTCTTACTGTTCCAAAAGCAGGGTTATTGAATGGGGAAAAAAAATCTTACCTATAGATGGTTCATTATACATGAAATCTTTCCAAGTTGGTAAGATTATGCTTAAAGAAAAACAAAGCAGTCAACTCCATGTGCTGTGTAGGAAGGCAGGGGGCAGCCTCTGACCATGTCCGTCTTTCTCTGAGTGCAACTTCTTTTTGGAAAGATCCCTGTTTTAGCAAAAACCAACAAACTCTGAATCTCTCATACCCTCATTGATTAAAGAAGAAAGAATCTGTAAACCTCTGGAGTTGATTCTGAAGGTCCCATGTACATATACTTCACCACTTCTCAGAGTAAAATGTATATTAAGATTTAAAATTTGTGCTTACTCTTGTTAAACAAATGTTATTGAATTAATTTAATTGCACCCGACATTCTCATAGTTTGTGGCTTCCAGTAATCAAATATGTATTATATATATCCATATACATATATATTTATGTAAGTTTGAGTAGGGAAGGGTATGGAATCTCATGGAATCTAGCAGTCTCACCAAGAAGAAAGATCTAGAAGCTATGTAGAGAAGCATGTGTTATCATGGAACACATTTATACTATGATGAATGCATCTTATATTATTGGCACGCATTCCACTCTTCTAGCATCTGATGATAAAGGTGACAATTAGGACCTTTTATTTAAAGCAAACTAAAATGGAAAGAACAGGATAACAGTGATTTTTCTTTCATCTCTAGCTCAAGACAGGAAATCTTGCTACCTGTTATGCCTATCCTTTCAGACCCCTTTGACCTCTACTCCACATTCCTATAGTAAATTTGGGCTTTTACCTTGCAACAAAACATTTGCTTGTTTGAGAGTCATCTCCAAAATAATGGGCTTAGTTTACCTAGTCTGTAAATCAATCTCATTATATTATTTTAAATGAAATTTACCATCGTCCATTGCTATCTAATTTCTTCTTTTCTCTTTGTAATAACTATCTCCTTAACCAAATAATAAGTGTCTCAGGGACAGGGAGTTAGTCATATATTTTTCTTCATCTTCTTTGTTCTCATCTGTCCTAATACTGGGCACGAAGAATGTAAACAACATTAACTTGTAATTCTTGGCACAAAAGAGGGTAGAATGAAAGGTTAAGAAGAGGAGGACTGCTAAAACCTGACTTATTCAATGATCTGAGATAAATATAGGAGGTATTTTACAAAATTGGCCCATCATTCAAAGAGATCATGTGAGTTTGAACTGACCAAGATGAAACTTAATAGGAATACATGTGAGATGCTGAACTTTGGGTACCAAACTTCTCTGCACAAATTTCAGTCACAGAAGAAGGAAATATTTGGTGGATTTTTGTTGGCATTAAGATCAACAGGTCCTTAGTGTGATATAATTACCAGGAAACAATTTTAAAAAAAGATTTTATTTATTTATTTTTAGAGAGAGGGGAAGGGAGGAGAAAGAGAGGGAGAGAAACATCAATGTGTGTTTGCCTCTCATGTGCCCCCCTCCCGGGACCTGGCCCACAACCCAGGTATGTGCCCTGACTGGGAATTGAACCCATGACCCTTTGGTTCACAGGCTGGCACTTAATCCTTTGAACCACACCAACCAGGGCAGAAAACTTAATTTTAATTTGGGGTTTTGCAACTTTCACAGAGTCAGGATATAATTAGGCTCTATTTGATGTTTTCAGCTACATATTTTAAGAATAAAGTTAATTGAGTGGAGTTCATCTACAATAATGTTCCAGTTAGCAGGGGTGGCTTGAATCATGTTATATGATGAACTATGGCTTTGTATCCTCTGTAAGACAAGGTGTTTGGGATACATACTAGCTGACTTCAAATATTTAGTGGTTTTTCTTATGGAAAGAGGATTTAATTCCGAAGATCAGCATGCATTCTTATTTGTATTTGTTTTCTCAGTGCCTGACACAGTGTTTGACACAAATTAGACATTCAATAAATATTTGTGAACTGAAGAAAACTACAGGCACAAGAGAATAAAACTGGAATTAATGGTGGAGCTTACAGATTCTGACTGTGCAGCAGGGTTTTATAGCATTCAGAACTGGCCAAAGGTGGAATGAGCTATTTATGGAGGAGTTCTCCTATATTGGAGTGTTCAACTCTACAGAAGCTAATCACTTAGCAGAAATGTTACTAAGCAGAGACAAGTAGCAAATGAATTATATTTAAAACTCTTTAGAATTCTAAACCTTGCAGAATCCATACATGCTACCTCAATCTAGTTTTAGAGGATGATAAAGAATAATGAATTTTCGAAAACACAAAGACCGAGGAAGTTATGCACCACTATAGGAAAGAAGTAGCTTCTTACCAAGTCCACATGACACTTTTGTTAAGCTTGGTGCACTTTGCTACCTAATTAATTCCATGGAAAATAAGTTATGGGAAGCTTATTATCATGCACACAAGATTATTATGTTGGGATACTGTAATTCTTTTTAAGTCGACAATATTAAACAAAACTGATCAAATAAAAAAATCAGGGTATGATTAAAATATGTAAATTAAATTATATGTTACTATGGAAGTTTGATAAACACAAATGGAGTGTTAGCTTTAAACAAACTGACACTTGGTTTTTGATAAACCTGCATAATAAGTGTGCGTGGACTTCAGTATTCTCCAGTGACATCTTTGCCTAAGAATCTTGAGATTTGCACAAAAAGTATTCAGTAAGAACCAGCATAGAGAACAAATTGAAGGACACGTAGAACTAATGTTTTGGGGATCTTCTTTGGTTTTCCTACTAAACATTTTTGTATAAATGTACAAATTATCAAGGATTTCAGTCTAATTACTATGCTAAAGAAATATTTTAACTAAATTATAATCATATTATTCTTTTAGGCCATTATCTGTGATATAGTTCACCAAGATATGAGAAATGGGAGTAAAGTTGTAAGTTATAGACAATGCTCAGTTCAAGCTCAGAATCCTGTTCAGGAGCTTGAGAAATATGTGCCTTATCATGCAGTCTTTGTATAACTGAGTGACTTGCTTGTATTTATTTTATTCTATTCTTTTATTTTTGATCCAAGAGTTATTACATTCATTACTTGTTCAGGGCTGCCAGATTTTTTTAAAGACAGAATTTGAATTGGCATGCAAGGATATTTCCTGGAAGTCAATAATTTTATCACCTGATACAGGGACATTACAAGTGAGGCCACTTTGTTCAGTATAATGTGGGGTTAAACTTAGTTCAGAGAGCCATTTCTTGATTTCCCTTAGGCTACAATGAAAATATTGCACATTAAATAGACATACACTATAACTAATACACATGGGAACCAAGTATACATCTCAAAGGTAGGAAAGGGCTCTTTAAACTAGAATTTGTAACTCAAAAGAGGGGGAAAAAGCTTGAGTTTATAAATCCCCTTTGAGTATTATTAACAGTTTGCCTCGCAGATGGGATAACAAACATAAAAGAAATCTACTTCTCACTAACGTTTGAAATATGCCACTTTCCTTCCTCCCAAATCCTTCATTGAAACTTTCAATATTTTTGAAAAAGATACAAATTTCTTCTTTCTGTATATTCATTAGATAAGAATATAAATAACAAAGTCTACATTTTACTGTAAAATGTTACCTAACAGAAAAATCTTGAACATAACATTTTAAGCAATAATATATTTCACAAACAGAATTCACACAGCTATGTTAATTTTGCTTTGCTCAATATCCATACGTTCTCAAATAAACAACATAATCAACTGAGTTTAACTAATCCACTTGGATAACGTGGCTTATAAAATCCACATCCCATGTTCTTATTTATCTGTGGAATCAAACTTGCCATAGGGGTTTCAGCAAATCCTTCACATCTGTCATCTCCTAAAAATAATCTGTGTTGGAAGACACCAGATTTAGCATAACAGAACCAAACTGGATATTAAAACTGCATTACCACTAACACCACTGCTACCACCACCACCAATCTTACCATCTTTTCCATCATCATTATTGGGAAGCTGGCCAACAAGAGTTACTTAGTTGATTAATGAGTGCCAATCCGCTATGTTAATGGGACAATTGGAGTTTTCTCCTGTTTATTGTAATTTGTTTTTCTCTCTTTGCATCATGACATATTTACATAGAAAAGACCTACATCATTTCTATTTCCCAAGTGACCCCCTCCTTCTCAACAAAAGCTTCGGTTGTCAGTTTATCAACATCTATTTGATTAATAGAAATAGAGCAGACTGAAGGACATTTCCCTTCTTATCCTACTATCAATAACATATTCACTGTGCTCATTTAATAAAATGTCTCAATCTGGCTGCACTGGCAAATATAAAGCAATCTCTACTACAGATTGTAACATTATACCAAAGAAATGAGGATTTTTTTTTCTCCTTACCAATGGATTTGAAGATTAAGTCTCTACACATTTCAAAGTCTAGAACAACACAAATCTACTCAAGGTGGTGCTTTGAAAGCAAGTAATAACAAACGTCCTGTCCTTTAAGACTGAAGAAAAAGATCTTAAAATCAAATATTTTCCTATAACCAAAATTTTATATACTTTTTATTTATAGACAATTATAGAAATACTTTATTCTCTCACAACAGAGTTTCACTGGAAGCCAAAGCCAATATAGCAATGACTAGATGCCTATTGTACTGTAATGAGAATCCTAGAGTAGAACAACCTGAGTCAACATTTATTTTTTGGCCATTTGATTTTTGAAGTGACAATATTTTACTCTGTGAGTCTTCCTGTCATTCATAGGAAAATGGTAGTAAAATTCTTTCACTAGGTGATCTTTTGGTGGAGAGTAATCAATGCTCACATTGTTAGCAGAGCAAAACAGGGGGTCAAGATTTGCCAGAGGCTTCTACTTTGTTCTACTTTGTTAACCTTCCACTTGGCCAGAAATTTTTATCTACTAAGATATGATGTAAACATACGCCTTTATTTTTTAGGTTGTTATAAACAATTGCCAAGAAAGGATGCTAAATCAAGAACTACATGATTTATCATTGTTAATTTTGTCTATGCATTTCTGGTTGCAGGATGACCTCAATATTTTTGTTAATATAACTTAGCTGAAATTCAAAAGATACAAGGAAGTTAAAGATGTAGAGTGAAGTTCAAAAGGCAAAAGAATGGAAGTTAGAGATGTAGGGAAGTAATGATCATTACATGATTTTAAGATAAATGGCACAGTAGAAAATAGCATCTCCATTGTCTGGTTTGATTACAAAGTATTGTGGTTGAATTATATCAGTAGTGCTGGCTTGCTGGGACTGTTTTTTTATTGTTTGCTAGTTTTTCAGCTTGTGATTAAGTAATATGGCATTAAAAAATCCCAACACAATCATCTGCAATTCCACCCTTCCAAGAAAAACAATTTCCAATAGAACATACACATCTAATAAGGTGGTTTGTCTTTAAAAGACTAGACACTTATTTTTATGAGGTTATGTTTCATCAAAATATTTCTTAACATCTCTTTTGAAATTGCCTTAAGAATCTGTATTCTTTTGAATTTTCATAAATATTACAAAGTCATTGACAATTATGTCTGGTAAAGTTTTATGATCCTAATATTTTGTCAAACCAAATGAAAGTACACGACCTTAAAACCCACTGGAAGAACAATAGAAATGTACCTTGTTTGTTCAATTTATGTAGAGTGACAATTTATCTCATCATGGGTAAGTATTTTCTTCTATTTGTTCTACCTCCTTATAGATCTGCTGTAGTGGAAACACAAGATTTAAGTTTTTCTTGAAATTTTCAGTCAACAAAGATAACATTTAGGGCAATATTTTAAAAAGTGAAGCAAGAAAAGTAATACTTCCACAGAAACTGAAATAAGTATTTCTTCTCTCGCTCCCCCTACCTGAAGAATGGATGAATTAATATAATATAATGTAGAACTATTGAACCTTGTTCAGCATTCATGTACATGCTGTGTAATCTGAAATATTTATAACTTCACACTGTAACTTTAGCTGGAAATCCTTTAAATTTGAGGATTTAAAAAATTATGTTGATGCACTAGGTTTGTAAATAAGTGGAATAACCAAATATATATATATATATATATATATATATATATATATATATATAGTCTCACAAAGCTAATTAATAAACTTAGTTAAGAAAACTTTACTTTAGCAAACAATGAGCACTAGGTGATTTGGTGGCCAAATCCAAAATTAATACACAAAGGGACCTACAGATTTGATCTTGACTCTGCTGGTTGTCTATTGGTTATATTTAGATGGGAAAAGAGGTTTAGATTTAACCATAAGCAAAAAACAAAACAAAACAAAACAAAACAAAACAAAACCTCATAGAAACAGACACAGTATGGTGATTACCAGAGAAAGAGAGAAAGGAGGGTGAGGGAAGGAAGAAGACAGTAAAGGGGGGATAAATGGTGGTGGGAGGAGACTCGACTTTCAGTGGCGAACACACAATACAATATATAGCTTATATATAATAGAATCGTACACTTGAAACCTATACAATTTCTAACCACTGTCACCCCAATAAAAACATTGGGTTATAATTAGCATGTCATATTTCTTAAATTATGTGCTAGTCTGTTAAATCTGTAGGGATGGTTTGGATTTCTAGGATGTTAAAATTTAGTACAACCTTTAAGAATATCCAATTATTTCAGGAATTGTTCTTTAGTGCATAGAAATATAATGTGTATTGAGTGATGAATAGGAATTTGGAACACTCAATAGCCCTAATGCTTTATCAAGTATAGTATGTGGTGTCTGTTGCTTTAATCAATAGTTTGCATCCAGTCCTTCTTGTAATTTGTCATCTCTGTTTCCACTGGAATGACATTGAGCTAATTTCCCAAATGCCAGTTTGATAAATTGAATAGAATCAGTAGACATAAACTGTCAGTCTGTAAGTATCACATATTTCTAGGGCATTTTAAAAATGACTTCAAAGATGCAGTTAATTATTACTCTTTTAATACTAATAAGTGCTGTGAGCTGTAGTACTTTGGTCATTTCTAGGTGTGATATAGAATTCAGAAGTCTTTTTATCAGTTTACACACACAAGCATTCCCTAGAGGAAAGAATACTGGCAGATAACAGTACATATGGGTGTGTTAGCAAAACATTATATTAGGAGCTAGGTATTTGTATATATGGGCTGATGTGGGGGTACTTCAGAGGTATAACGAGTGCACTCAAGAAAAATGCAGTCATAGTGCAATACTGGAAAAGGTGTACTAATTAAGCAATGATAAGTGAATTAAGAGTAGTGTGATTGATAAAATAACAATGAAGCCATAGTAATGATTATAATAATTTTGCAGTAGGTGCCAAGCACTTTGCATGCATTACAACATTTAGACATCACATGGCCCTAAAAGGTAGATATCACTATCCTCCTTTCATGGATGAAGAAACCAAAGATTAGAGTTTGTGACTTGACTGAGATCACCCAGGAAGTACATTGTAGAACCAGGGTTATAAATCCAGGTCTATCTTATTCCAGGATGGAAGTTCTTAGACACTTTTAAAACGATAGACTTGAGAGAGGTTGTTTGTTGAGTCCTAGACATTTGGAATCATGCAAAGGTTTAGGAATACTTGCCATGGTCATGTGTTTCTTTGGTGGGGGTTTTCTGGTTTTGTTTATGACTCTTCTCTTAACGCTCCCCCCCACAAAGCACGTAAGTTCATCCTACCCTTTTTGTATTGGTGGTGTATGCATTTGACTTACATGTAGCCTTTTGGTTCATGGGGCATTTTATTGACTAAAGGAAACATTTTCACTTTATTCACCATCTGCACTACAGTTCTACCTATTTATACCACTGTAAAATTACTTAAATTTGAAAATAAACAGGACTTCTTCCTTTCAAATAGATTATTCATGAGATTTATGTTCCCCAGTACATTCCTAATTTGGAATTTAAATAGGTAATAGGTTGGAAATGGCCAACTTTAGCTAACAAAAACTAGACACCTATATTTTCCTAGGAAAATCACTACTAGGTAAGTTGAGATGGGGAATCTTTGTATTCAGAGTCAATTAGTCAGGGCGAGCAATAGGGAAGGGATTATATTTAAGTCAAAAAATCATTCTCCTCCTTTTCTATCTCCCACATTACCTATCCCTGAAATCGGTGGGTGTGAGGATGAGCAAGCATAACTAAAGACAGCTTTTAGTACTTAAAATGTTATATTTACCCTTTGGAATTACATAAAACTGGTTATAATTTATTAATATTTTATTAAAACACAAAACTTTTATTTTATAGTTAGGTACAATATGTGTATTGGAGATTTTGAAGACCGTAGGTGGCTGATGCTGCAACTAGGAATGCAAATAGGTGATTTATTTTTATTATTTAAGGTTACCCATTATATTTGAGATCTGCATGGATTAAAAATATTTCTGTATAGTTTATCCAAAAATATTTAATCACTTTAGTATTTATAGAACATCATTTCAAGGACAGTTCCTTAAGTCTTTGATATTGAGAATTCTGAACATTGCTTTATCACACTTTCATGCATTTGGAAAATATGATGAATATAGTTTATATTTTCATGCTTTAAATTCATAAATATTGCCAAGTTCATAATTCAGTTAAAGTCTAAAGTATGTATTCAACAAGTTTAAAATTGCATATTTTGCCATTAGCATTAAACAGCTGTTCTCCATTTACACACACTAAGGATAAGACCAGAAAGAAATAACTGAACTTTAAAAAAAAGATTTTATTTATTTTATTTTTAGACAGAGAGGGAGGGAGGGAAAAAGGGAGGGAGAGAAACATCAATGTGTGGTTGCCTCCCGCACACCCCTTACTGGGGATCTGACCTGCAACCCAGACGTGTGCCCTGACTAGGGAATGGAACTGGCAACCCTTTGGTTCGCAGGCCGCCACTCAATCCACTGAGCTACACCAGCTGGGGCAGAAGTAACTACGCTTGCAGTAGGAAGGATACAGACTACTGTTAACAAAATCCTCCTATCAGCTTGGTGAGATGCTAGAACATGTTATCAAGGAAGTTACTAGTCATTTATGCCAGAGATTTTAAAAAAGTCAGTGGCATTTCTGGGAATGACCTAGTTGCAGTTTTTAATTCGAAACAAAAAGAAAAATGTAACAGTTTCTGAAGTTTCTTTCAGCCCTATAATTCTATGTACATTTTATTTTAATAAATATCTTGCTTAATTACAGTATGTCATCATCAGAGGTGGGGATTGTATTTCAGGACAACAAATGCATTAACCTATACAGCTATTAGAACACACCAACACTGGTTAGTTAAGAAACCACTTTGAAGAAGGAATGTTCAACTCCAAATTTATAATCCCAACTTCCTACTGGAGACTTTTTACCAAAATACTTATCTTGCAAATGCCTCAAAACCTGAAAAGTCCTTTCATCAAACTGAAATTACTTATAATATTCTCAAATCAGTGATCACCTTGAGTTGTTTTTTTCTGATAGCTTAAGAGAAAAACATGAGTCATACATGACATCATCTCATCGTCCTTTCTTTTATTCTCATCCCAAATTTTCAATTGTTTTATAAACTCTACCCCTGAAATCTATCAGATTAATCCCTTACCCTTCATCTTCAGTGCCAGTGCTTTACTTCAGCAACATGTTATATTTCACCTAGACTATTACTGCATTATTTTTTCAAGCACCTCTTCCTGCTTGAAATTCTCTTCAAGTTAATTCTCCACATTGCTTCTAAAGTTACCTTTCAAATATATCAATTTCTTTATGACTCTTTGCTACTTAAAATCTGGCAGTGGCTCCTATTTGCACATATAGGATAAAGTTAAAAATAGTAATTATGAGTTTTTTAAAACCCCTTGTCGATATAACCCTTGACTATATATCTCTTGCCTCATCTCTCACCACTTCCTCACAGAAAATTCACTCACCCTATAAGAACAACTCACGTTCTTTCAAGTGTTTTGCTTGCTTGTATCATATTCCTTTTGCCTGGGATTTTCTTCTTCACCTGTTCATCTAATCATTTTCAAATATCATCTCTATTGTAACAAATTTTCTTCACTTTTCCTTTATTTTATTCTTACATGGCTTCTTGGTATTGTAACTACCTCTACTATAGTACATACTGCATCATGCTGCCATTATCACCTGTCTGTCTTTCCCACTAGACTAAACTGCATGGGGCATAGGGACACTCAATGCATGGTCACTTTTGTACCTTCAGTGCCTGGGTAGAACTAGCAGATAGTTGAGCTTTAATATGTTTATTATTATGATTATCAATCAAATAGAATTTGTTCAAGAGTTAGAGGTGGCTAAACTTCACATATTTTGAGATTCATATCATTCCTCAACTTTCTTCAAGTTTCATATTAGTATTTACCCTTGTATCAATGGACCTTGAATTAGTTCAATTGTAGCAAGAATTCTAGAAGTAAAGCTGTAATTCAGGGTAGTTTCCCCCATGCAGTGCTTGATCCTAGTTTTAGAAATGACTCACTGAAGATATCTGTCTCTAGCAAGCTGAGCAGTAAACTTCCCTGAAAGAATTGTCAAAAAGTCTAAGTTGAAAACATTTTAGAATGTTTGAAGACAAATAGCGAATTAAAGTTTATTTAATTCTGTACAGATGAGAAATTCTTTACTTCAAAACTCAGTTTTAAAATTATTTTTTATTTTATTTTAAGATTTTTTACTTTATTGAGGCATAATTGACAAATAAAATTGTAATATATATATAAAATGTACAGCGTGATGATGTGATATATGCACACATTGCTAAAGGATTCCCACAACTGAGTTAATTAACACATCCATCACCTCACATATTTACTTTTTTGTGGTGAGAAAATTTACCAAATTTGGTTATATAATATAGTATTATCAACTATACTCATCATGATATAGATTAGATTCTCAGACCTATTCACCTTAATACTGAAAGTTTGTAACCTTTTACCAGCCTCTCCCTTTTTTCCTGCTTCCTCCCCAGCATTTATCTCTTGTCTTTTTTTGATGATAACAGATATCTTAACAGGTGTGAGGTGATAGCTCATTGTGGTTTTGATTTGCATTTCCCTGATGATTAATGATATGGAGCACCTTATCATGTACTTGTTGGCTATTTGTATGTCTTCTGTAAAAAAAAAAAAAAAAGGTCTATTCAGGTCCTTAGTCTTTTTTTTTTTAATGGATAACTTGATTTTTTTCTTTGCTATTGAGCTGTGTGAGTTCCTTGTATATTTTGGATATTAACCCCTTATTGTATATGGTGTACAAATGTTTTCTCCGATTCTATAGGTTGTCATTTCATTTGTTCATGGTTTCTTTTGCTACGCAGAAATGTTTTAGTTTGATATAGACTCACTTGTTTGCTTTTGCTATTTTTGTCTCTGTTTTTGGTGTCAAATCCAAAAAATCATCACCAAGACCCATATGAAGTAGTGTACACCTCTGTTATGTTTTTCTGGTAGGAGTTTTATGGTTTTAGATCTTACATTCAAGTCTTTAATCCATTTTGATTTGATTTTTGGGAATGGTGTAACATAGGGGTCCAGATTCAGTCTTTTGCATGTGACTACCCAGTTTTCCTAGAACCATTAATTGAAAAGACTATTTTTTCCCCATTTACATCCTTAATAATTAATAATTTTCTTAATATAAAATTAATATAACTAAATCAAATAGTTAATTCATAGATCAATGACCCATGGCCTAAACATTTGTTAATCTATAAAAAGTCAGATTTTACCAAAATAAGAATTACAATGAAATTTGGGAGAAAAGTGATTCATTGAGTAACTTTGCAAATTACTTATGCTCATTTTCATAAAATGCATTTGTTTACTCTCTGATAGTGTGAAGGGATTTCAAGGTTTCAATAGGTTAATAGACCATATGAGATCATTTCGGACTTTTTGTAGCAACCCTGTAGATAGTCTTGATTTAAAACAACGACCATGTGTTATTAATCTTACTGTTAGATTATGGTCAGTGGTGAGTTTCTAGCTACCCCATTAGGCACCCTGTTACTTTGATTTCATAAAATGTTTCCTCACAATAACTTGTCATTTTTCTCAGATTCTGCCTCTGGAGTTTCACAAAGTAAGTGATTTTTTCTCTCACATGATAGTAAGTTATTTGAAAATGAATATCAAGTATTCCCTAAGTTTTTCTTCACTCAAAAAGTTGTGGGGTTTCATCCTTTATCATCATATTGGTTGCCTAAAAAAATACTAATTTTTAAAATATGGTGTTAATACTTGTACGTAATGCTGCAGATGTGATCTGACTGTCCCATGATGGGACTGTTGCAACTAATGGTCTGGATATTTTATATATGTGACTGAAACCTAATTTTGGATTAACTGTTGGCAATTGTGTGAATATTTTAGAAGAAGTATGTAAATGCAACTTGATTTATGTCTGGAAATGTACGTCACTTTTACTCAGTTCCTATTTGAACTTCTTTTAATACGTTCTTGCAGAATTTTTCCTTAAAGATGAAACTAATTAATTTACATTGTTGCAAGTTCTGAGTGTTTTCAGCTGCTTCTGAAATTCACTTTAAAACTTCATAGCCTTGCCCTGACGGATGTGGCTCAGTCGGTTGGGCATCGTCCGGCAAACCAAAAGTTGTGGGTTTAATTCTTGGTCAAGGCACATGCTTGTGTTGTAGGTTCAGTCTCTCGGTGGGGCGGGGTGTACAGAAGGCAACCAGTCGATGTTTCTCTCTAACATCGATATTTCTTGCCATTTCTTTCTCCTTCCCTTCTCTCTCTCTAAAATCTAAAATAAAATAAAATATAAAAAATAAAATTTCATACTCTTTTTTGATGGACCTCCCCTCCCCACTGTACAGTGTTTAAAATATTTTTAAAATTTTGGAAGTTTTCCTGTTGTGTTAGCACCTTGTAAAAGGCCTCCCATTATGGTACCAACAGCCTATCATTAAGTAAATAAGTAAAAAAATAAAATAAAATAAGCAAAGAAGAATTTAAATGTCTAACAAAGGCAAGCAAATAGTCGCCACATAAAGAAGCATTACTAGAAGAAGAGGATTTTGCTTTCATATTAATAATAGAGTGGAAAAAATAGAGTAAAAAGTAGCCTTCTATTTGAAAATATTGTCATAATGCAGTTTAATTCTTAAGTAGGAACTTGTTCTTAATTTAATAATTAAATTAAAAAATATAATGCCTATGTTTGCATCCATCAGATAAACCATTCTATGAATCTGTGTACTTCCTGTATTATTTCAGTTTTGACAATAAGGTTTCTAAAAGTTTTTATCAATGAAATACTTCTTATTTGTTAAGAGATATTGTTTTATATGAAAATTTGAAGTGACTAGAGAGTAAAGTAGCTCAATGTTTGATTATTTGCTTTACAAAATATTTACATATTTCCCCTTGCTATTTTTAGTGAGAAATTAACAAAGAAAAAACTTATATGCTTTTAATTACACATTTATTATACAAAGCAAAGAATACCTGGATGAGATTTCTATTCATCCATGAACACCCTGCTTATAGTCTGGGTAATTTTTTTTCTAAATTCTAAGAATATGGTGGACAGAGGAGGCAGATTTACCGTTAATTGAAAATAATTTTGTAAAAATTTCAGTAATGAAAATACTAAGAATGTCTCCTTTTAGTGGAGTATGTTACTAAAACCATCTTGCCCTATTTTAACTTGCTTTGTGTCTTTTATATTATACTTTGTTTTTTTCAAGTTCATTAATACATCAGTGGGAAATTGAATTTAAAGACCATGTTTTTAACACAACACTTTTCATTATTTTTCTGGCAGTTCTGAAATGAAAGTGAATTTTATTAACGCTAAAATATCAAATATGTTACTTCCTCCACCCAGCACATTATTGGAGGACTTTTATTTTTATTTTCCTTTAACTGATGTGTGACAAGTCTGTTTTTCACAGGCATTCTATACTACATGAGAAAATTGTTAACTCATGAGAGTGAGAGATGATTTTGAAAATGTAACTTTAATCATTACTTCTTTTACACCAGGCATGAAGACCTCATTAGATAATGGTGATACTTTTCGTGACATTTCATTCTTCTGTTCCTGTTTCTATGATAACCTCTTTACAAATAATTTTAGTTTATTAACTGCATACATTTGATGTAAGTTAAAGCTACCCTTAAGGTAAAGCTTTTGCAATGGTATTTCAACTTTTCATTAAAAGTGACGTTTCATTGTATTGCTCTTTCCTCATATGTTTATAAGATTTACTTCACTTATTCCCAGGATTAAAACATTTCTTGGTAAATTCTTTTGAAACAATAAATACTCCTCCTCCCATTTTTATATTATCGATTTTGACCAACCAGTCTTATAAGTTTGTGGATATCTTGCTTATAATTGGATGAAAATTGGTGAATTATGATTACATATGTAAGTCAAGTAAATGTCCTTCTATGCACACAAGTTGGAAATGAATGTTGGTTATATTTTGGATTTTTAGTCACTCCGTCTTCCATCAATTTTCTCGATTTACTATGCCTGTCCTAAACATACACATGAAATATCCATGATTGTGGTCATTCTCAAATCTGAAAGCATTTACATTTCCAAATTCTACTTTGTCTAGGTAATGGGTATTTTTCATACACTGAGTGAATTTACTGCTAGTAATTTTAAAATGTTTAAAAGACCCAGTTAATTAAAAATGGAACTGCCTTAGGAGCCAGGAATTCCACTTCTGGAAAAAAAAAAGAAATGAAACAGGAATAATACTCTTTGAAAGAGGAAATTTAAAACATGATAAAAACACATAAAATCTTTTAAAAATATTTTATTTATTTATTTTTAGAGAGAGGGTAAAGGAGGGAAAAAAAGAGGGAGAAAAACATTGATCAGGTGCATCTCACACACACCCCAACCGAGGACCAAACCCACAACTCAGTCATGTGCCCCGACTGGGAATCATATGGGTTATACCCCTTGGTTTGTAGGATGATGCTCAACCAACTGAGCCATACTAATCAGGCTGAAACATACTCCTTTTAACAAGATTCAAAATATCTTAATTGTAAATTAAACTGAATTTTCTGTTCTCCTTTAGAGGAAAGAACAAATAAGAGAAACATTTCTGCTGAATATTTTGGGATCAATTAATATTCGATTCGACATTACTTAAGCTTTCTACAACCATAGAACTCTACCATCAATTCTAAATTCAGCTCTTACCTACAAAGTGAAAGCAAGATCTTATGCTGAATGGTTGCCAAATGTTTGGTGTAATATTGAGATCATATCTGTAGGCTGAGATTTTTTTATGGAGATTAAGTGAACCTTAAACTGTGATCTGAAAAATGGGTATTGGTTTCTAGTAGGTAGAGAGAGAAGGGGAAGGCATTCTAACTGAGTGTAATGATACAAATGGGCTGACTGACCAAGATGCAAAGATAGAATTACAATATGGGTTGACTAGAACAAAGGATACTTTTAAAAAATATTAATGCAACAACCTGTATTTATGTAACTGAATGCAGGACTGGCTACCTGCCACTATGAAAACCAGTACTCGAGAGACAGGTGCTAATGTAAAGGAAAGAGGTTTATTTGCAGATGCTGGCCATTTGGAAGATGGGGACTCATGTCACAAAGCCCATTTCTACATCTTATTGGAGGCAGAGGTTTTTTATTAGGAGGGAGAGGGGAATAGAAGAGATCAAGAGAGGGGGTTGCAAAGTTCTTGATGTGCAGAAAAGCACAGTCCATTCCAATAAGGCAAGTGATATATCGTGTGCATCATTCTGGTTTAGTCATCCTGGCTTTATGTCATCCTGACATCACATCATCCTGGTTCCATGGTTGAAGGTCAACAAATGTCCCAGAGCTGGGATACCTGCAGGTCAGGGTCTGTGTCATTTTGAAGTTAGTTCCTAGAATTCTTATACAAACATGGTGTTCATCTATAAGCTACATGTTAATCACAGTCAGCATTTACAGAAACAATGTCAGAAGAATGGTCGGGTGGGTTACAATTTCCCACTGTTACAATTTTCCACTGTTATATTCACCTCAAAAGCATTGAACAACAGGAAACAGACACAGAAGATGTATGATTCCATTTATATAGGATTCAAGAATAGGCAAACTATTGCATGGTGGTAGACTTCAGAATAGTGGTTACTGCTGTAGGTTTTTGAATGGAAGGGGAAGAGTTGAACTTTCCAGGGAAATGTTTTGTATCACTTTTTAACTTTATTTTTATTGTTGAGACTATTATAGATGTCTCCATTTCTCCTGCCTTTGCTCACCTCTACCCAGCACCCAACCCCTTTTTTCCCCTGACCATCACTACACTGTTGTCTGTGTTTATGAGGTATGCATGTATGTTCTTTGGCTAATCCCTTCACCTTCTTTCATCCTGTCCTGACTCCCCTATCCCCCTGACAACTGTCAACCTGTTCCAGGTAACCATGTCTCTGTTTCTATTTTGGTTATCAGTTCATTTTGTACATTAGATTTTGTATATAAGTGAAATCATATGGTACTTGTCTTTCTCTGACTGGCTTATTTCACTCAGCATAGTGCTCTCCAGGTCCATCCATGCTGTAACAAAAGGTAAGGTTTCCTTATTTTTTATGACCATGTAGTATTCCATTGTGTAAATGTACCACAGCTTTTTTGTCTACTCATCAAACTGATGGGCACTTGGGCTTAGAAAAAAAGGGTTCTTTTAAAAAATTTTAATGTATTTTTTCCATTACCATTTAGTCCCCTTATACCCTCTCCCCACTGCAATCACTATGCTGTTGCTCATGTCCATGAGTCCTTTTACATTTTTGATTGATCCCTCCACACCCTAACCCCTGCCCTTAGCTGTCATCCTGCTCTCTATGAGTCTGTATTTTCCTTGTTAGTTCAGTTTATTCATTAAATTCCACATATGAGTGAAATCATATTGTATTTATGTTTCTCTGATTGGATTATTTCACTTAACATAATGTTCTTCAGGTCTATTCATATTGTCTCAAAGGGTAAATTTTTCTTCTTTTTGATGGCTGAGTAGTATTCCATTGTGTAAATGTCCCATAATTGTTTTATCCACTCATATATTGATGGACATTTGGGCTGCTTCCATATCTTGGCAATTGTAAATAATGCTATAATGAACATAGGGGTCCTTATGTTCTTTCACGTTAGTTTTTGGTTTTCTTTGCATAAATTCCCAGAAGTGGCATTGCTGGGTCAAAAGGCAGATCCATTTTTAATTTTTTGAGGTATCTCCACACTGATTTTCACAATGATTGCATCAGTCTGCATTCCTACCAACAATGCAAAAGGGTTCCCCTTTCTCCACATCCTCACCAGCACTTGTTGTTTGTTGATTTATTGATGACAGCCATTCTTACAGGTGTGAGGTGATATGCCATTGTGCTTTTAATTTGCATTTCTCTGATGTTTTTTAGATAACTGACCTGTGATGTCAGTGGTGCAGTGTATTTGCCACTTTATTATATAGCTAAGCAGAGCTTGTGGTTGAAGTTTGGGATGCTGAAAGAGATGAATGGGCTTTGGAATGAATGTGGCAGTTTAAAAATACCTTCATTTTTTGGTACCTGTATATTTAACTGTTCTGGAATGCAGTTCTTTCCTTTATTGAGTTTCAACTGTAAGACTGCTGCAGTCGCAACACTATATTTAGTAATCAAACCTTGTTTGTTATGGTCATTCCCATTCCTTTCATTGAGAATTAGAATAAAGTTATATTTCAACTACCAGAAAAAAAAAAAAAAAAGGAATGTGGGCTCTACATTTGAAGTGCCCACATTCAACTTCTCCCTGTCTCAGTATCTTAAACTGTAAAATGTGGTTTTGGGGAAGGCCCGCTTTATACAATCTTTATGAAAATTAAGTGAATTAATATGTATTATATTTCCAGAAGGGAGTCTTTGTACAAAAGGGCTGAGTGGCAAAATGATTGAACCATTGACAGAAATAAAAACATCCTGCAGGACCTAAAACCATGTGCCTGTTTGGTAGGAATGGGAACCAGCATATTTCAAAAAACTATAATAAATATACAGCTTTATAACTATCAGTCCTCCGCAAATCGTGTTTTATTTAATTGTTTATTAA
>PVJD01016213.1:0-21926 GCA_004026545.1 Mormoops blainvillei | reverse complement strand
TTCATGTACAACAACTTGGTTTTTAAAATGTTCTGGCCTAGTCTTGCAAAATTAAGGTAAACACTTATTTAATTGAGCCAGTTTTATATGGATGTGCTAATGTGACCTTTGCATTCTATCCATGCCAACACTGTCAGAACTCAGAAAGTTGATATAAGCATTCTGGTGCTAGATTAAATTGACCAGGGGTGTTTTCAGAATATGTTGCACAAATTCCTAAGCAAATGCTTTTCTCTTCCTTAAAAAATGCCATTTTTCAGATTTATGACCTCATTGTTATAGAGTTCCATCTTTGGATAGAAACATAGCCAAAGCCAGTGCTTAAGTATTTTGTAGGTAACTGGAGAAAAATTTTCTGGCCTTGGAGTATGTGGAATTAGAGGTGGAGTCAGGTGTCCAATTATACTTTCATCAAACTCGAACATCGTCTCCTACCTGCCCTTGCCCCAAGCCTAGATTTCACTGAAGAATTCATTGCCCCCCCAAAAAATATTGGAAGTATGTAGATACCATAGTACCAGGCAACAGTTGTACTTCTTGGTGGTACTGCTTGGTCTCAGTGGAAGAGTAATTTCAAGTGAAAGTTATTGAACAAGAAGTCATACTAATATGACATTGGTTCTCAGAATACAAAATGAGCTTTAGTGTTTTTTTTCTTTTAATTCAGTAATTGTCTCTTTAAAATAGGGGGAAATATTTTTACCCTTTTGGTGCCTTTAAAGAAAAGAGGACCCAACTAAATTTCTTGAATTCTTCTACACAAAGGACTTTTTTTGTTCGCTAAATACTTTTGCTGTTGGAAATAAAAACTCAGCAGACTAAGTCCTTAAGCAAATGTTCTAAACACCTAATTTGGACCAACACCTTGTCTTGGGATTGGCCTGTTAACCTTTCACCTTTTACCCAGCCTGCCATAGGGGAACGATCCTCTGAGAATCCTCCCCAGGCGAGGCCACAACTAGGATGCTTAAGTCTATTTAACCTGGGGATTTGGGGAGGCAGCTTTGCCACGCTGCATTGTTCGTCATCACCGTTTGTTTTCTATGGTTCCTCCCAATTAGTTGGCCAGGGATTTGAAAACGCATGTGATTTTAATGCTTGTTGACCATTCCTCTGTTCCAAGTGGGAGAAACGGCAGGCTCAGGACATTTGATAAAATGTCATCACGCTTATTATGTATTTAGACATACCATAAAGAAATAGGTGTCCCACATATTGGTTTATGTGAATAATAATAACTGACATTTGTAACACCTGTTAGCATTTATAAACTATTTTCTTCATCTAATTTCCTTAGCTCCTTGCAATAAACCTATGAAGTAGGTGGCAATTATAAATGTCCATTTTACAGATGAGCAAACTGAAGTTGAGGAAAATAAAGGAGGTTTCCGAAGTTGCTCAGTTAGGTAAAACTGACCTATTGCCGGTTTTTATTTGTTTTTTTAATCTAATAAGCTTTTTAAACTTAAAAAATTTGTTTCTTTCACTTGATTAACCCATTTTTATTAGTAAACAATGATGAACCCAAATAAGTAAGACCCCTCATAAGTCTATTTTTCTCACTGTATAGGATTGGCAAGAGTGTAGAAAAATATGAGAAAAATCATCGGAGCCAAACAGAAATTCTGAAAGATCCGGTTCATTTGAGTAGTTAAAATGTAAGATGTGGTGTTCTATTTCAGTAAAAACAAATGCTTCATTTTATAAATGGTGTTGGCAGTCCTCTTAGAAGAAAAAGATCCTTAACTCAAATCTTATATAAAAAAAAAATTTAAAGCTGGTTTAAATATTTCGGTGTTTTAAAATGAAATTGGAAATTTAGAAAATTTAGAAAAATATATTGTAGAAACCCATTATGTGGGAGACCTTCCTAATCACAGGACACCCAGAAACCATGAAGGAAAGAGATGTTTTTTAACATGGCAAAATATACCATGACACAATTAAAAAGGAAATGGTAGCCTGGAAAAAATATATAAAGTATAATAAAGCAAAAGCTTTATATTTCAATTATACTAAATGCTCCTACAAATTTGAAGAGGCAAACTTTATTGGGCAAATACTATAATAAGGAAATTCACATAAGACGAAATCTCCGGGTCCTAAAATGCAAGGAAAAAAAAAGGAGATGCCAAATATAGTAACAGTGATGTACCACTTTGACCCACCAAATTAGCAAAACAGAAAAAGAACAATACTGTTGTAAATTGAAGAGGATACTAGAAAACAAGCATTCCCATTAATTAAGAAGATGTGGGAATTTGTCGGTAACTACAAATTTTTGGGGAAGTAATCTGCTAATGTATATTAAAATATACTTCTTTTAATGTATTAAGTTTCCATTTGACCTAGTAATCCTACTATAAAAAGTAGTCAATATAAATAAAAACATCAATAATAAGGTTCAGAGTTCAAGGGTACTTATTATAGCAATGCTTAGAAAAACAAAAATAAAACAAAACTGGAATGATTCATTAATAGTGGCATATACTAAATGGTAAAATAAATTGGTATGCTCTGTACAACATTTTTCAGCGTCTAAACATACCTATCTTTGTCTCTTAACTGACATAGACCATGATATATTTGTTAAAAAATAAAGAAATGAATCTGGTATGATGCATTTTTACTTTTTTTTTAAACAAATCTGTGTGTGTGTGTACTGTGAACTTACTTAGGCCAGTTTAGTCATAACCACTCTTAGGGTCGGGTTGGTAATAATGTTAATCTCTTAAAAGTTTTAGGTAGCTCTTTTACAACAATCTCACCACTGGGCTGTAATAAAAGCAAGTCTCTAACTCTATTCTACTGCATAGATGAACATTTATTACAAGCAAACACAAATAGGTCACATCACCAGTTCTGGAACTCAGTTGATTCTGCCTCTGTCTTTTAGCTGCTTTACTCACTATCTTGCATGACAGGTTCCCTTGAACCACATGTGACAACACTGCTGGGGCAGGATTCTATTTCCCTTATGGCGTATTTATATCAGGCCATCAGAAAGTCCTCAGCCCTGAATGGTTTGGCTCAGTGGATTGAGTACTGGCCTACAAACTGAAAAGTCACGGGTTCAATTCCTAGTCAGGGCACATGCCTGGGTTGCAGACCAGGTCTCCAGTTGGGGGCATGTGGGAGGCAACCGATGGATCTATCTTTCACATTGATGTTTCTCTCTCTCTTTCTTCCTCACTTGCCCTCTCTCTAAAAATAAAGAAAATCTTTTTTTAAAAAAGTATCAGAAAGAGAAAATTTTTTAAAAAGGAAAAGAAAAGAAATCCCTCAAAACAAATAGGACCAGTACCCTTTAGGATGAAGTCTCAGATACCATCCCTGAGGCAGTAGCCTATTGACCTTACTAGACCTTACTATAGTATTCATATAAATTGAATACCACCAATGAGAGCCCATTCTTAACATCTGTCAGGCTAACAAGCTACTAACCTCACCTGTGAAAAGCCCACTTCTGACATTCACTGTACAAATGAACAGTGTTCTTGTGTCAATCAAAGGTGAAGATTGCTGATGCATTTATAGTAGCCACATCTGGATTAGGGCAACTGACTATTCTTGGCTTGTAATTTAAACCATCTAACACATAC
The DNA here is from genome assembly GCA_004026545.1 of Mormoops blainvillei. Classification (NCBI taxonomy): domain Eukaryota; kingdom Metazoa; phylum Chordata; class Mammalia; order Chiroptera; family Mormoopidae; genus Mormoops; species Mormoops blainvillei. The sequence continues at coordinate 18,324 of PVJD01016213.1, read as the reverse complement.
ATAGTAAACATATTAAACATGTCCAAGCATATTAAAACAAATTAACTGTAACATAATAATATGGTAGGGAGGAAGATTGTACACAAAAATAATACATATTGGCTAGGTAGAAAAGGAATGAGAATGGAGATAAAGAGAACATTAACTTATTTTTATAGACCTTTATATTATTTAATATGACAGAACTCACTCATTTTTGCACTTAAAATCTTAGAATGGATAAAGATATGGTACAATGAAATATTAGCCATAAAAAAGAATGAAATCTTGCCATTTGCTACAACATGGATGGACCTGGAAGATATTACCTATAAGTGAAATAAAGTCAGAGAAGAAAAAAATACTATATGATTTCACTTTTATTTAAGATCTAAAGATCAAAATAAATGAACCACCGAAACAGAAACAAACTCATAGACACAGAGAACAAATTAATGGTTGCCAGTGGGGAGGTGTTTGGGGGGGAAGCGTGAAAATGGGAAAGGGATTAAGAAGTACAAATCGCTAGAGATAAAAACAGCCACGGGAATGTGAAGTACAGCACAGGGAATACAGTCAATAATATTGTAATAACCAGGTATGCTGTCAGGTGGTTACTAGACTTATTCAGGTGATCTCTCTATAAGTTATAGAAATGCCTAATCACTATGTTGTACACCTGAAATTAACATAATATTGTATGCCAACTGTAACAGAAATTTTAAAAAATTTTCAATCTTGGAAACATATTTTAAAGAGGCAACATCTTTACAAAGGTCAAAGCAAGATTGCCTTTGCACAAGCTCTTCTTTCTACATGGAACATGTCCCATGTAGCAACGTTATGTAAAATTCCTTTTACATAACCAGTGATCTCCTCCTCTCCCCCAAGTTCTCAGTTTAGACCCCATGTCCTCTGGGAAGCCTTTTTTAACTGCCCCAGGCAGCCATGAGCTTGTTCTCCATGCTCCTATAGTATCCAGCACACTCACAACAATCCCTATCTGTTCTTCATGATAGATTATACATTTGGTAAGAGCAGGCAGGAATTTGGCCTTCTTCAGTGCTGTGTCTCCCAACACCGTGCCTAAAATGACAAATATGTGCCGAATTCATGAAAAAATGAATGAACAAGTAGGTGAGTGAAAGCTGAGATATAGCATTTAGTTCTTTTATGGGAGTTTTGCCTCTACAGTGCTTGTGCAATGGGCCCAATATGATTTTGAACTTTCTCATTCAGTTTCTTATCATTCTTTCATAATATGTGGGTCACCAGCATAATTTTCAATGCCAGCATTTGCAAACCATAAAGAGGGAGTAAAAATCTTCTGCTATAATCAACTGCCAGGTATTGTGGCGTGGAGATTATAATACTCCAAACTTATCATTGGAGTTCAGGACTACCACTCGTTAAATGTGGAATTTTGGAAGAGGCATTGCCTACTTAGTCAGACAAAAAAATAAAATACTATATGATTTCACTTATATGGGGATCTCAAAACAAAATAAATGAATAACAACAACAAAAGAAAAAATCAGAAACAAACTCCTAGATACAGAGAAGAAATTAATGGTTGCCAAAGGGGAAGGTTTCAGAGGGGCTGCATGAAAAGGGGAAAGAGATTAAAAAGTACAAATCACTAGAGATAAAAACACTCCTGGGGATGTGAAGTACAGCATAGGGAATATAGCCGAGAATATTGTAATATTCAGTTCCATCATGGCACTGAAATGGAATGAAAATGGCTACTTCAAAGGTTTATGGTAAGGATGAAAGGAAATAAAATACTTGAAAATATTATGTTAACTGTAAAGTGAGAGCTACATATTTTTAATTAGGATGAAGTCTCACATCTCCTCTGGAGCCTTAAGTTTTAACCATTGTTAGGGCCTAGATGAGATGCATTTAATCCTTGGGCTCTCGGAAGGGAAGAATTATGGAATCATAAAACATTAGAGTCTGAAGGGATCACAAAATTCTAGTCCACCCTCCCCATTTTGTAGGTAGAAGAACTGAGGTCCAGAGAAATATGGTGGCTTTACTCAGGCCACAAGGTGAGTTGGTTTCAAGTGTCATCATAATATTCAAAGGATTGTCTTGGCATCTTTTTACCAACTTACTTTTTTTATGCCACAAAAAGAAACTTATTTCAGGCAGAATCTGCCTGGCTTTAACAGAAAGAAATGCTCTTAATCTGAAGCACAACATGAAGACTTCTTTGAGGAACTGACTCATGTTGAGCAGTGAATTCAGTGACTGCAATGACAAGTGCAAATCGCCCTGAAAAAAAAAGGTGTCAGCCAATTCATAAATGAATCTAACTGCACAGGCTCCATGAGCTTGCAAGTCTTGTGTAACCCCAGTGAAATAAATATTAACAACTAAAAAAAACAAAAACAAAAAACCACACATAAAAACTTTAAAGCCCTACACAATAAAAAAAAAAACTGTGAACCACAAGCCCTGCCTTCTTATTGATTTTATGTTAAGGGCAATTTTTTTGGGAGGAGAGTTTGGGTTTTTTGTTTGTTTGTTTTTTAATATTGTGACACCAATGATCCCTTGCATTTCTGAAGGCCTTCAGAATTTTCAAAGCAGGATCAGCTCTGGCTGGTGTGGCTCAGTGGGTTTACTGCCAGTCTGCTAACCAAAGGTTGCCAGTTCAATTCCCAGTCAGGGCACATGCCTGGGTTGCAGGCCGGGTACCCAGTAGGGAGCGTGTGAAAGGCAACCACACCCATCAGAGGGAGATGTTTCTCTCCCTCTTTCTCCCTCCCTTCCCCTCTCTCTAAAAATAAGTAAATAAATATATCTTAAAAAACAGAAGTGAGATCACACACATTCTTGCTTTGATCTTCACAGCAGACCTATGATGGAAGCATACAATTTTCTATGAAAATCCACTCATGTTTTTCAACTGATCTCTTCTTTTGTTTCAGGCATATTGCAGCTCAAGGAGCTAGTATGAAGTATGAAGAGTCAGAATAACTCAGAAAGACAAATACAATGGTTGAGTTTTTCAAACGGAGGTGTGTGTGTGTGTATGTATGAGAATGATAAAAAACCCAATAAGAAAATGTGTGAGCCGGTGGTGGAGAATAAGGATCAAGTAGTGTATGGGAGTAGGATACACACAGCAACTGGATTTGCTGTTTTACAATTTCTACTTGTATACTTCTCTTAAGATAAAGCTAAAGACTGTATAGCTTCAATTTGGGGGAATTTTTTAAAGTTTGTCATGGCAGGGGTTGTTGTGGTTAGATCACTTTTTCAGTAACTGACACGAGCAGCTACGTGTTAGTAACATCCAGGACAATATAGTGTAGTGGGTAGGACACTGGACTCAGTTTAAATCCCACACCCAAAGCTTACTAGTTGTGTATAATGTTGGGTGAGTCACTAAACATCTATGCCTTGTTTCTTTTTCTGAAAAATGGGAATAATAATAGGACCTGCCTCAAAGGATTCTTGTGAAAATTCAATGAGTTAGTGTATATAAAGTGCTTGCAACAGTGTCTGGTACAAAATAAGTACTGTATATGTTTGCTGTCATCTGCATCATTGTTTCTGAATTTATGCCCTCAACCTATTGTTTCAGTAGGTATTAGAGTGCTAGATAGGTGTCTTACAATGTACAAGGCTTCATAGTTTTGGATCAGTATTTTCTGAACCTTTGCGCACAATAAACTGGTGTAAAAGTATTTTACAACTTGTTTTGGAATTTCTTACTCAGAGATTAAGAATCCTGGCTCTAGAACCAGACTTCTTGCACAAAATTTCTCGTTTACTCTTTGCAAGCTATGTGATCTTGGGCAAATTATTTAGTCTTCCTGGAGCTTGGAATAATAATGGTTTAAAAGTGCAAATATATGCAGAGCGCTTACCAAGAGGGCTGCCATGCAGTTGTGGAATTACTGTTGTCAGCATAGGGGGAAAAGGAGGAAGAGAAGTGTACTTGTACTCAGAAACTTAACTTCTTTTTTTTTAAAGAAGCAAATCACTAAAATGTAACTGCTTGTGCTGAGTCTTTATACTAAGCTGTGTCTCATCTCGATTATATCATTATAATAATATTATATATCACATATAATAATATATATGATGCCTGGTATATTTTTCTCATCTTTTATTCTATGACACAACTTTGAGATCATTTTTCCCCTCTGTCTCTCTGTAGCCAGTCACTGTCAGCAGGCTGTGACTTATTACACGCAAGACTCCACAATGGCCCCTTAGAGAGGATAGGGCCATCCACAGTCAACAATCTGTTTACTTAGCATCGTTCTTGCCCTCACTGGCTCAGTAGAAAAACAAAAATACACATGGAGAATGCAAATAAAGAGGAATTTCTCATTTTAGGTGGTAATATATCTTGGACTGAATTCTTGAGAAGTTTCCGAGTTATGATGTCTGGTTATAATGTCGTAGACAGCTAAAACTGACTTCAGTAGATAAAGTGCTAGCCTGGAAAGCAGTGTGATTGTTTGAAGGCATTGATCATCCCTTTGCTCTAAAGCACATCCTGGGTAGTATATATGCCTGGTAAGGGAATTGTTGTGTATTTAATTTAATAAATATATAGTACAAAAAATGTGATCTAGGCTTTATGCTTTATTTCCACAAGCAAAGCAATATAGAGAATGCAGACATTTTGGTGCTGAAATGATCTAGCTCAGCACTGCAGTGCTGGAAATGCGCCATCTCTGCAATGTCCTGTGTGGTCGTCACCAGTCACCTGTGGCAACTGAGCACCTGAAATGTGGCTAGTGCAATTAAAGTATTGAATTTTAAATGTTATTTCTTTTAAGCTTCAATTTAAATAGCTAGGTAGCGCTATTATCTGTGGCATCATGACTGCTGCTTTTGAGGTCTGACCACTCGGGGTATCTGAGAGCAGTGAAAACCCCCGGTGTGGTAGCTATAGCAAGTAGCAGATCTTGGTTCATAAATACCATTCTCTACTGATAGGAGCCCGTCCTCTATGGAGAAATGACTGATTCAAGATCTGGGGCAAGGAAAATAGAAGATAAGCCTGGAACACTTTTGGTGAAACAAAAAGTAAGTTCAAAGAATAATGGATACACGTTAAAAAGACCTGGAAGAATTCTGGTTTTGGTCAAGATAACATAAGTATGCTATGCCCTATCGCTTCCACTGACTACAACTGAAAACCTAGGATAGACTATGTAAAGCAGCTATCAGAGGGCTCTGGGAAGGAGGCAGGAGCAGGACCACTGGGTAGGGAGCCCGGTACTTGAGGTATAGCCTGGCAATGAACCCCCTGGATTGCTTCTTTTTCCTTCCTAGATACCCTGTGTTGGGTTCCAGGGTATCATGAAAGCTATGACTATACAGGTGGGTACAGACTTTGAGAAAAACTCATGCTTGCTAGCCAGAGGACTTGGAAGGGGAATCCTATGGGACAGAGGTCTTTGAACTTTCCCTGGCCCACTCCAGCAAGTGAACAGCAGGCCTCCCCTCCCCGTCAGTGGCAGCTGCAGTGGTGGAAGTGGCCCTGAAGGGTGGAGCTCTTGGGATTCTCCCCACCTGATACCAGGTGAGCTTCAGCAACGAAAGGGCATCCTTCCCTAAACACTGGCAAGGTGGAGGTGGCCACTCCAGGGCTGAGCCCTTGTGAATTTCCAACATCTACCAGGTGAGCATCAGTAACAAGGGAGCATTACAATGGGTAACAATTCAAGATGATTGTATTTGCTTGAGCTGAGAAAGCTGAATCCTTTAGCAACCCTCCAGGTAGTACAGATGAAGGAAGAAGATGGAATATGGAATAGGCAATACAATCATATTGGGATCTGGGTGTAACCATGGAACAGGGCAGCCTGACCCTCTCTCTTCCTCCCAAACACCTACGGCTGCACACTCGCCATCTGGCTGTGTTGCAGATAGCCATCCACTGGGATGCAGCCTGGAGGCAAGGGCACACTGACTCCTTCCCACGGCAGGCTATTTTTTTGGCTTAGCAGAGGCCAAGGTGCCACCTAATGATCATAATGGGAAATAGAGTAGCAAGACTGTTGCAAAGAGACAGAAACCACAAAGGTGGTTTTGACATTCAAGGATCACAAACAAGATTTCTGACTATGGACTTTGGTCCACTGTCACTGACAGAATACTAACTGACTAGCACTCAGAGAGATCCCACGTGTGCAAAATCACATCTTGAAACTGATCAGCTTCTTTTGTAATCTCATAGAAGAGAACTGCTAAAGCACTGTAGCCTTCGGAATAGAAATTCTCCTAGGTTATACCTTCCTGGAGTGGCCATGAAGGCAAAGAGCAACAGGGTTTCTGTCACTTGTGAGCAAAAAAAGCATTTATTGATACAAATAGAACTTTGGTTCCCTCTTTACCTGGCTATGCTGTCTCAAGATGCCTTGTGTATATATTCCTTTCGTACATTTCCAGCCCCCAAATTCCCTCCATGGGCCATCCTTCCAAGTTCATCCCAGCCCTAAGAATAAAAGTGAAAGCCTAAAACAAGAAAAAACCTTATTACCTTTGAACCCAGCTGACATTGTAATGTTCTAAACTAGGCCTGGCATCTTTCTTTCAACCTAAGATATACCCCAGCTTTGATAAACTTCATCACTACTGATTGCAGTTTCTTTATTTGCTGTTAAAATGAGAGTTCAAACTAGACGAGTATTCAGGTTTTTTTCCAGATCCGTCTGGGGAATGGGACTCAGGCATCTCATTCACTAACGCGTACCCTGTTTAATTAAGGACTATGGCATATGAATGGGTCCCTCTAATTCCCTGGCACAATGCCACACTTGTAGTAGGTTTCTTAGTGACTATTCCATTGATTACTAATCTGGGGCAAAGCCAGGACAGCTAGCCCCTTCTCCATATAGGTTCATTTTGCCTCGCTATTCTTGCCTTGGGCTGTTGTAGTCTTTTGATGAAGGTCTTAAATTAACAAGCTCATATCACATCTACGCTAAAACAACTCTTCCTGTTCTCCCTGTTCCAAATGAGGACAATTTCATCCCTATCACTCCAAGACCTCTCGCCCCCAGACACTCAGATACCAATTAGCCTCCATTGGAGATTAATAAACAATACAATAATGATGGATAAAAAGACTAATTCTTAGGCCGAGAGAATCACTTTAATTAATTTAATCCCGGCTGAAAGATCAGCTGTGCTCGGGCCTGCTCACCAGCAGGGCCCATTTATCCCAGTCTGTCCCTTCCTTAAAAGCCAGGGTGTGCTTGGGAGCCCGCACTTAAGCAACAATGAGAAACAGATTGTACTGTCAGGCTTCATTAGAGGTCATCATTAGTATTCCAATTTGAAGACCATCACTCTAGCTTAACCTTTTACCAATTCTTCCCTGGCGCATTGTGACGTTTGGTTCAGCTGCAAAACGTAAAAATTCTCCCCTGGCTCCCAGTGTCAGGATGGGTATCATTTGATGCCTGTCACTCTGCAGCTTAAACAGCAAATCCCAGGAGGGAACTGATGGTCCCAGGACTCTATTTGAAAATCAAGTCATATGCAGCTGCCTGGGATTCAGACATTTTAAGGAATGAGCTTTTTAGGATTCGGCCATAGCAATCAGAAATAGAATGGTTTTGTCATCTTCCCCAGGAGCCTATTCCAACTGTTTTCTTGCAAAAGAGCTAAAACTGATTTATTTTTTTCCTAGTGGAACCAGAGCCAGTGGTAAATAGAAATCACAATCAAAGTGGGAAACTGCTCTGGCCCAAAGGCTTGATGGAGGGGCAGGGAGCCACCGCAGTCGCCTTTAAAGCCGGCAGCCCTCAGAGCACCATCTAGGCTGGCTTTGGGGAGACGGTGTCAGCCAGATCATAGCCAGATCACAGCCAGATCATTTCACACAGGATATGAAATTTTAATTTTCTTTCTTTGCAAGCTGCCAATTTTGAATTGATTTCCCTCTGCGCAAGCAGTTTTTATTTTGAGGTGATTGTGTGCACAGGGGTAAAGTTGTACATGCTTTTTACCCTTTTTCCTGTTAAGCAGATCAACAGCCTAGTCCCTGCCTGGGTTTGGAATTAGATCATCTCTGCCAGGTGCCGCTCCATCTCCGTTCTTTTCTCACTAATTCATCTCAGCTTATTTTGGTTGTTAGTCTTCTGACTCTTTCAACATGCTTGTCTCAGACCTCATTTGGTGCTGGGCCATACTGGGATTCTTTGTTTTTGTTTCTTTTAAATTTAGAGCTAGTGTCTCTCTTGCACTGGATTCTAATCTCCAAATGAATGTGCCCCTGGAATCAATCTCCATCCTTTTCTTCTTTCTTCCCGCACCCCTCCCTTCTTACCTACCCCCCTCTCCTCTCCTTTTCCTTTCCCCTTACCCCCAACCCTTGCCTTCTTTCTTCTTTCACTTTGTCATTGTTTACTGGTAAACAATGTCTAGGAGAGACAAAGTTCAAAGTTAAAATAGGGAAGTAAGTGAGAAACTCTGTGTGTCAACCACACTGGTCAACAAACACCTTATGTGCAGAGCGGTACATTACTGATGACCAGGTCTCACCGGGGACATTTTAGCAAAATCAGGGGGAAAGCTAATTTTTAAATAGCTATGCTTGTACAAGAAATGAACCAGATTAAGCCTAAATGTACTTTGCTGCCATTGTTTCTGTTTGAATATTTTCTGAAGCTCTATGTTGTGAATGGTCCAGGGTTAACCACAAGAAGTAAGTCTCAGCCCAGCATTCACAGATCCTTCTGGTGAACTCCACGCCATCCTTCCAAGCCCAGTATATGACAGTGTTTCCACGTGGCTTTCTCGGACTTCCCCTTTCCCAGTTAGAAGCAATAGCAGCCTTATCTGTGCCCTGTAGCTCCACAAGTACATCTTGAATGCTAGCAATTTTTATACATCATTCTAGCAGCTTGTGTATGTGTCTGTGAGTGCCCTGCAGGCAAGGACAAGTTGTTGTTCTTTTAATCTTTGTATCCCTAGCACAGGCCTAGCACAGAAAAAACATTCAGTAGAAACTGACTCAAAGTAGTTGTGATCACCACATGGCCCTTGGCCCTCATACCAGCAAACCAGAAGTTCCATGAGGACACTGCTTGGGATATCTTGTTCCCTGTTACATCCTCAGCACCTGCCACAGAGCCTGGAGATACAGCAAATGATCAAATGATCAAAAACTAGTTTAGAAAGGCTCCAATCTTCTGGAACCTGGAGCACAGATCATATTTTAAGTCCCTCATCTCTCCTTCATAGCGATATTGATAGTAATGGAAATCCCTGGTATTTGCATAGCACCCTATAGTTCACAGAGCCTGGCCCTATAACCTATCCTATTGGATCTATGCCTCTTGAAAGTAGTGAGTGAAGAAAAATGATGATGGTCTCTTGGAGTTGCTATTTGCTAGACAGATCAATCAGTTTGACAAGTACCTGCTCCTCAGGGAATAGAAGGTACATGAATACTTTTTAAAAAAACTTTATTTATTTTTAGAGAGAGGGGAAAGCAGGGAGAAAGAGAGGGAAAGAAACATCTATGTGAGAGAGAAACGCTGACTGATTGCCTCCTGAATGAGCGCCTACTGGGACTGAACCTGCAACCCAGGTATGTGCCCTGATCAGGAATCCAACTGGCAACCTTTCACTTTGTGGGAAGACACCCCCCAACTGAGTCTCATTGGTCAGGGTGAAGGTACATGAATATTTATTGAGTGAACAAATTAGTGAAATATTTACTGAGCAGGGACTGAGTATACAACTCTGGGAAATATGTTTTTAAAAAGTTTCAGATACAGATCTCTCTAAAATAGCCCTAAGATAGGGCTTTCTGCAGCCCCCTGTGTGTCCTGCACTTCTGCCCAAGAGGGCCCAGCTGCCGGCATCCACTTGCACATCTCTGCTCACTGTGGCTATAAGTCCTACTAGTCACGCAGAGAACACATCCAATGTAGTTATTCGTACTTCAGTGAAAATTAGTGCCCAAAACTCCCACCATAGTTTGCATTCTGCTTCTTAAGTGCCCAGTATAGAGTTGAGCATGGAGTAGGCAGTCTATAAATTTCTAGAATTTGATGGAAATAGGAGTGAAAGAAGAGGAACTCAAAGCAGGGTATCATCAATGGAAGGAATTGTGATATATATTAAGGCAGCAGGGCTTGCTTGGATCCCCTTAAGCTAGAATCAGCTACCCTTCCTTCACCTAATTCATGCAAGACCCCATGCCTTCAGCAGGACTGTGAGAGAGAGAATAAGTGCTCTTTGTTACAAACCCTTGAGTTTTAGGAATGGTTTACTGTGCAACTTTATTGCAGAAATAGATGACTAGTGTTGTGCTGATGCTCCAAGGGGTTTGTCTGGGGATAGGGAAGGTGTGGATGAAGTGGGGGAAGCTGACAGATGACTCAGGACTGCACCCCACTTCACCCAGAGCAGCAGTGCTTTTAGCTACCTCACCTATCAGGCTTCGGAAAAGGGCCTCTGAAACGGCGACATTTTCAAACCATTGTGCTATTTGATTTCTAATGATTTTTACAGATTGGAGTTTCTAGGATTCTATGAAAACTACAAGTTCAGATTTTAAGTCTCACTGGAAATGCGAGGTCTGTCCAGAAGGTATCCAACCAGGTGCTATGAAAAATAGAGATATTTATTGAAGAAGATATAAGATACAAGAAACATTGTATATAGGACAATGATACCTCAGTCCCCTTCAAAGTAGGCACCTTGGGACCTCACACAGTTCTCCCAATCACCACGAGCCGCCCTGTTGTATTTTCCTGAATCTCACTGATGGTCTGAAATCTCTTTCCTTTCAAAGGTGATTTTAGTTTTGGGAAAATCCAGAAGTTGCAGGGCACCAAATTTGTCCTGTAGCGGGGCTAAGTCACCTGGGTGACTTGATGTTTCACCAAAACACTCTGTACGAGATGTGATGCATGAACAGGTGCGTTGTCATGATCAATCTACAAATGACCAGTTGCCCATAGCTGTGGCCTTCTGAATCATCCAAATAGTTTCTTCAGAGGAATGTTCAAGCTTGAGACAAAGTGTGATGAAGATTCGTTGGCCTACTTGCTCAGTCATTTTGAATATGATGGCCACACAGTACACATATTCACTCAATGGCATCTACCACCCCCACTGACTAGTACAGTGAAGTCGTCATTGTTCACTCACGCACATTCCAGTCTACTCTCCTTGGCTGCCAGGTTACATAATGTCACATAAACCATTCTCATTATATTACAATGGTTGGACTTTTTCCAGACAGACCTCATAAATGTGAATCCCAGAGATAAATATTACAAGGAAATGCAAACATCCTATATACACACACATACACAAACAACATTTTCTTTACCCATTCACCTGTTAATGGACATTTGGGTTGTTTCCATATCTTGGCTATTTTAAATAATGCTGCAATGAACATGGGAGTGCAGATATGTCTTTTAGATCCTAATTTCATTTCCTTTGGATATATATCCAGAAGTGGAATTGCTGGATCATGTAGTAGTTCTATTTTTAATTTACAAATGCAGTACTCCATACTGCTTTCCATAGAAGATACACCATTTTACATTCCTACCAATAGAGTACAAGGGTTCCAATTTCTGTACACCCTTGCCAATACTTGTTATCCTTTGTGTTTTTGATAATAACCTTTCTAACAGGTGTGAATCGATATCTCATTGTGGGTTTGATTTGCACTTCTCTGAGGATTCGTGATGTTGAGCACCTTTTCATACACCTGGTAGCCATTCCTATGTCTTTTTTGGTGAAATGTCTATTCAAGTCCTTTGCCTATTTACTGACTGATTGATTGCTATTGAATTGCAAGTAGTCTCACTTCTTATTTCCTTTCTGGATACTCCCCTTTTGTGTGTAGTCTTGGTAGGAGGTAGTAGCTACCTCTTACCCCAGAAGCCCAAAGTGGTAGATTTCACTCTCCATCTCATGTGCAACAGAACAAACACGTGACTTCCATTTGATCAGACACCATCTCCCAGGGGCTTTAAGTCTTGAGCAAGTAGTACAGGGATTCAGGAGAGCTGGAAGTCATCTGTACAGCATAGCAAACTTCGGACTAAATTGTTGATGTGGCCAGGCCTGTGGGTGTTTCCTAATGCTTAACTTTCCAGGTCTCCCATGCTTCCTTCACTATCGCCCAGTCTGGTCCTGCAGCCTCCTGTGAATTCTGTGAGCACGCCATATCTATCGAATGAACTCCTTTTATTTTTCTAATGTAGCCAGAGTCTGTTTTTGTTGCTGCAGTAAAGAATCCCAATGATACTGTCTGCAAGTTCACTTTCCATATGCCTCTCCCTCTGCAGATTCCCCTGTGATGACAATGGTGTATGTGTCAGATGTCTGAAGGGAAGGGCACAGGCAAAAGAGACCTGAGCTAAACATCATAGGGTCTCAGACTTCAATTTCCCTCTGAATGTCTCTGGAGTAAGAATAAGTAGACGTGTGCTTTACTAAGTAGTTAACTAAAGCCTAAAGCCCTATAATCACTTTAGGCTGTGACTGGAAAATCTGGAATAGACTACCTTTCAAACTTCCTCTTTCAGGGCGAGCCAATGGTTCCCAATCTGTAGTGTGCCTAAGAGTTACCTGCCATATTGTTAAAACATATGATTCCTGGACACCCTTTCCTTACCTTATACCCCAAGATTCCACTTCAATAGAAGATTCTGATAAGGGTAGTCTCAGAACCATTCTCTGAAAAATTCTAGAAGCCAGCCTGAGGATAAAACCATTACACAAAAAATGAAATATTAGAGAAATTCAGAGAGAAACAAAAGAAGAGCCCTAAACAAGTCATGCCTAGAACTATGAATTTAAGGAAAAGATTATATTCCTTGTATTATTTAAACCAAAATTAAAATTGGTTTTCTGTTACTTACAACTGAAATCATTCTGACATAAAAATACTTTCATTTCATATATCATCTGATTGAATAGTCACAACCACGCCATGAAGGTTTTATTTATATCACCGTTTTATGGATAATGATACCAGCTAAAAAAGGTGGACTCTTTGCTTAAATCAAGCATAATTCAGAGCCAGATTCATGGAGGTAGGTCTTATTGAAGCACAGTTAACCTCTATTATGGAAAATAGGAATTTTGCACCGATTCTTTCTGGATTCGTATTCTACTACCTTCCTGAAATCTTTCCTGAAAATTGGGCCCACAGTAATATTCATTGTGTGGCTACCAATTATAAACAGATTCAGTGCTACAGACATATAATTTAATTGTTCTTAACTTACTATTTCAGTGTTTCTCTTTTTTCTCCAACTCTACTGTGAGCTCCTCAAAGACAAAGACTGCATCTTAAATATCTCACATTCCCCTAGAAGATGCTCACTCAGTAATTGCTTATTGACTGACTGAATTAAAGCACAAGGACAGGTAAACCTAAGGGCAGAATAAACTATAGTTTATTCATAGGTGTGGCTGAGTTCCAGTAGTTTCTGACACATAGTTTTTCCTCAATAAATTTTTGCCAAATGAATGAATGCATATCAATTGAGACTTTCATTTTTTTGTTTTTATTTATTTTTAAATATATTTTATTGATTATACTATTACAGTTGTCCCAGTTTTCCCCCTTTGACACCCTCCACCCGGTACCCCCCGATCCTCTGGCAGTCCCCACCCAACTTAGTTCTTGTCTGTGGGTCATGCATATAAGTTCTTTGGCTACTCCGTTTCCTATACTGTTCTTAACATCCCCTTGTCTATTCTGTAGCTACCAATTTGTACTTTTTAATCCTTGCACCTTTTCCCCCATTCCCCCAGCCTTTACCCTCCCAACTGATAACCCTCCAAATGATCTCCATATCTATGATTCTGTTTCTGTTCTGCTTGTTTGTTGGTTTGTTTTTTACATTCAGTTGTTGATAGTTGTAAATTTATTGCCCTTTTAATGTTCATAGTTTTGATCTTCTTTTTCTTAAATAAGTCCCTTTAACCTTTCATATAATAATGGCTTAGTGGTGATGAACTCCTTTAGCTTTACCTTGTCTGGGAAGCACTTTATCTGCCCTTCCATTCTAGGTGATAGCTTTGCTGGATAGAGTAATCTAGGTTGTAGGTCCTTGTTTTTCATCATTTTGAATACTTCTAGCCTTCAAAGATTCTTTTGAGAAATCAGCTGACCGTCTTATGCGAACTCCTTTATAGGTAACTTTCTGCTTTTCTCTTGCTGCTTTTAAGGTTCTCTTTAAAACAATAAAAAAATTAAATTAAATTAAATAAATAAAATTTAAAAATTAAAAAAAAAGATTCCCTCCTTATCTTTAATTATAATGTGTCTTGGTGTGTTCCTCTTTGTGTCCAACTTGTTTGAGGCTCTCTGTACTTCCTGGATTTGTATGTCTATTTCCTTCACTAAATTAGGGAAGTTTGCTTTCATTATTTTTTCAAATAAATTTTCAATTTCTTGCTCTTCTCGTCTCCTTCTGGCACCTCTATGATTCAAATGTTGGTATGTTTGAAGTTGTCCCAGAGGGTCCTTAGTCTATCCTTGTTTTTTGGATTCTTTCTTCTCCTTGCTGTTCTGATTGAAAGCTTTTTTTCTTCATTATGTTCCAAATCATTGATTTGTTTCTCAACTTCATCCTCTCCACTGCCAGTTCCCTATAAATTTTTCTTTATTTCACTTAGTGTACACTTCATTTCTGCCTGGGTCTTTTTTATGCTGTTGAGGTACCCAATGAGTTCCTTGAGCACCCTAATAACCAGTGTTTTGAATTCTGCATGTGATAGATTGCTTATCTCCATTTTGTTTAGTTATTTTTCTGGAGTTTTGTTCTGTTCTTTCATTTGGGCCATATTTCTTTGTCTCCTCACTTTGGCAGCCTCCCTGTTTTTGTTTCTGAGTAGTAGGTAGAGCTGCTTTGACTCCTTATTTTAGTAGCATGGTCTATTGTAGAAAAGCACACTAGTAAGTTGGATGGGGTGGAGCCTTAGGTAATCACCAGGGTGGGGCAACCTGTGTGAGCCAGGTTGATGGAGTCTCTGGTATGATGTCACCATTCTATGGCTCCGTGTGTTGGAGGGCTCAGAAAGGGGACAATGCCACTTCCTGGCCTTTGGAGTTTTGTCTAGGAAAAAGCTGTCCCCCCAGCACTTGCCCTGATGCCAGACACTTCAGTTCCTCCCTGTATGCCACTGGTACCCTTCCATCTGCTGCCTTGGTGCTGGAGCCCAGAGGGAGTGAGTTTGTGTAAGTCCTAAATCTTGTGGGCTCTTTCAGAGGAGACACCTGAGAGTCCCACAGTTTCTTTCACCACCCCAATCCCCACTGGTTTTTACAGCCAGAAGTTATGGAGACTTATCTTCCTGGAACTGGAATCCAGGGCTGCATGGTCTGGTATGGGCTGGGATCCCTCACTCTTGAGGTATCCCTCCTGATTTTTGTCTACCACACATCGGTGTGGGACTGCCTGTTCTGTGTCTCTCTATGTCTCTGTGTCTCTGCCACTCCTACCTGTCAGGATAAATGTGATTTCTTTAATTCCTTGGTTGTCAGACTTCCATACAGCTTGATTTTCTGATGATTCTAGGTGATAGTTGTTTTGTAGTTTAGTTGTAATTTTGTCTGTGGTTGTGCAGGGAGATGAGCCTCCACCTTGACTGGAAGTTTGCCAGTTGAGCCTTTCTATTAAAATGAGACTCTACACCAATGACATTGGAGAACAAGCTTTTTAGTGAAACACTATAAAACAAATAACAGGTTAATAACTTGTCTTCAAAGAATAATGCTTTGAAATTGACAGCAATTCAAAGACTTCCACTGAACACTCTTAACATCAGTGCTAGTAGCACTAACCATGAGATGTTTATAACCCAACTTTCAAATAACTTAAGATCCATGTTTTTACCTTGTTGCATAGCACAGAGCAAGTACTCACTGAAATACACCAAGTGAAAGTGATAGCAAACTCACACCACAGATTAGAGCCCATATTTCCGGAAGATTAAAAACTTAAGGAATCCAACCACTGCTGAAAAACAGAGTGAGATTTTAAATTTTGTAATATGTGCTTATCATATCTTAACAACATTAGTAACTGCTAAAGCTTATATGCTGCCTAGGTCATGAAAGTTCAAAACTCTGCCCTTAATTTGGCATCTCAACATGACATGGTAGAGTAGAAAGCAATTGTTTTAGACTAGAACACCTGATTGCATTCTGGCTCTAACTCTTACCTGGTGTGGACGTTTGGCAGGTCATGTACCTATCTGAGACTTCTTTCTTCTTCTATAAAGTGCAGATGACACTAAAAACCACTCCACTGAGTCACTGTGAGTGCCCAATTATGTGATACATGATGCAAAAGTACTTTATATAGTAAATATATCATATAAGCTGATTCGTATGGCAAGAACAGGAAATCAATTATAAAGTGTCTTAAGTGTTACAGAGAGAAAGTCTTGGCTTTCATAACCATAAAGTCCTGAGATGGATTAGGCTTTACCTCTTTTCTCTACATACCTGTACTCCACTCTTCTGATTAGGTGTATTTATCATCAGGTTAGGTTGGCTTCACTCTTTGTTTTAAGATGGCTGTAAGCGGGATTATGGGCTAGTTCACATCCTAGGAAGAAAGAGGCTTCCCACATCCTTCAAACAGAAGTTCTAAATTTTGCTATGATTGGACCACTTACGAATAATGACAGAGGTCAGAATTATCCAGACTGGCCGAGGGTGATTAGGGCTAACCCCAAGACCAAAGGATGAGGTCAACCCCACCCAAAGTACATAGGTGCTAGAATGAGTAATATTTTTCAAAGGAAAGTTAGAAATGGGAAAAGAAAATAAATGCTGTGCGGGCCCAAATCTCCACTCCACTGTATAAATGGCACAGCTTTAGATTCTGATGGATATTAGTGTCATAGCTCATTTTGGTATACATCTGTGTATTTTACAGTTTTGCTTTAAGATATTTAAGTCACGATATTTCCTTCTTTCCTTTTTGTTACCACCTCTGAAATTACTGAGGTTACTCATCTGATGAGACTCATATTACACATTTGATTTGTGATATGAAGAAGAGCTCAGAAAACTGTGAAGCACTATAAAATTGCAAATACTTTCCTTGCTACCTTTCTTGTCACTATGGTCCATTGACCTTGGGGATGTTGACAAGCATGTTAGGATTGTGTGATTCTCTGGATACTCAAGTTTCTTGGAAATTATATTTATTCATAAAGGATATGCCTTATAGGTTCCAAGAGAAAACTCCTCAGCCCAGCCCTTATTATACAATCTAGCCTCAGGTTTTCCTGAAACAGGTGACTCACTGGCTCTTAGTATAATAGCACTCTAATCATTTGTGTAACAGCTAATTTGTATAATGATATACAGTTCACAAACTGCTTGAAAAGAGTATAGCAGCAATGGATAGATATTGAAATTTTATAGATTTTAGGCCTAGGAGGTCAGACTCCTGAGTTAGTAGTATGTCTAGTGTACTGAACACAATTTTAACCAAAATTCCTAGTAGCAAAATGACTTAAGATCTGAACTCTAAATCTTTATTTCTTTCTAAACTTCGTAAATATCATAAGGCTTAAGTGAATGTCTGCATCTTTATAAGTATTGTATATTTTCACATCTTTTAGCTCATTAGATTCTCACAGCATCCTCGGAGATAGGTAAGGATTATTTAGCTTTACTTTACAAATGAGGAAACTGAACCCCATAAAAAATAAAGGAACTCACCGAAGGCCAAAAGGACGTGTCAAGTCCAGGTCTTTGGATTTCAAGTTCAGCGTTGTTTCTTCAACAGCATGATATATATATTTGGAAATTTATGGGAACAACTACAAAAATATCAGATTCACTCTGGACTCCAGGAAAGGACTTAAACATCTGTGTTAGTAAGCATTAGAATCAATTAGTCAGATAGGAATAGAATCTTGATCTTTGGGGAGTTTTACAAGGTCAGAAGAGTCTCCAGCTTAATCTGAACACTGCAGGAAGAGTTAAAAGACTTAAAGGTTCATCCAACTCTTAAATTCTGGAATCCATGTTTCAAGGGCATATCATCATCCCAAGAACTTTGATTACCTTGTCAGGAATGACTTACCCATATTAAAGCATCTGTTTCTGACAACTGGCATGTTTTACTAACAATTAGGTCCACTTTTGAACCATGACCACAGAAGGAACTAATGTTCTCTGGCAGTCCATCTTATCCCAGGGAAAGAGAGTAATACCAACCAAATGAATTCATGCTGGCCCTGCCTAAAATGTGTGATCTCCATGCAGTTCCAAAAGAAAAGCCATCCAATTTTAAACTGAGGAATTTGATTTGCAGATGAAGTTATGCATGTGGCTTATCCTGTTGATAA
>PVJD01016212.1:0-21915 GCA_004026545.1 Mormoops blainvillei | reverse complement strand
TTTCCATCTCTCTCCCCCCACTTTTCTTCCTCACTTTCTTCCTCTCTCAAACTATAGATGAGCTCAGAAGACTTTCCCCAGTATGGATATGGGCAGGCTCACATTATCACACCCACACTGGCTTATTTCATCTCAGTCTCCCTGTGATACTCCCATCTCAGCTCTTCACCACTACCTCCCATATTGTCCTGGCAACACTGAATTCTTTACCCTCTATACTGACAGAGCAGCCTGCTTACCCTTCTGTGGCATTGTTGCCAGTTAACGCTGAGTGCTGAGGGTTAGGGTTGGGGGAATCAATTTTGTGAACATTTAAACACTTAGATTCTTTTTGTTAATTAATAAAAGTATCAAGTGCTGAAAAGCCTTGCTTTCTAAAATCTTAGACTGTAAGAACTTTGTTGTTTGAAATCATATTGGTAATAATGGAATTTCCTATTCTTGCCTGAAACAGTTTTGATTTCCAGTTCACTTGCAGAGCTTTAGATTTGGGACAGAGCATTCCACATTTATCTTAATTCTGCAGTTTCCAAGGATACAGGACCCAGTGTCTACTTCTCAGCCCAGGGTTGATGTTTACGCCTTTATATACGGCCCTGCTCTACTTTGAGATCCTCAGACCATGACCTTATTTACATTGTATCTACACTCTTCTCCCCTGCACCACACCTACCCAATCTAAAATAATGCTATCATGTCCTTTGTTTGGTGAGTTGCCCCATGGTTCCTCTGATGTGTAGTCTCTCTTGCTGTGGCAAGTTAACAAAATTAACATTGTCTGACTACAAGGGTTCCAGGATGGTCTTTGTCAGATGGGCTTTATTACCTTCTGGTCCAAGCATTTATTAAAGTATTTGTCCCAACACATGCATTTTTCTCCTTAGGAAAACTTATCTTTCATTGTGATATTACTACTATGAAGGCAGAAATTTTGTCTGTTTCTTCACAAGTATAGAACAGTACTTAGGTAAGTTTGACAGGAGCAATGAATGAATTCTGTTAATAGCTCTTAAAGTGATAAAATTATCTCCACATTCTTTTATATAAGAGTATGATATCTCATTTCAGCTTCCCTTAAACCCTACCTTGAGTTTTGTAATCAGAAAGACCTGGGATAGATCCCATCTTAGTCTGTTCAGGCTGCTATGTCAAAATGCCATAGACTGGGTGGCTTATAAACAGCAGAAATATATCGCTCACAGTTCTGGAGGCTGGGAAGTCTAAAATCAGGGTGCCAACATGATTGGGTCCTGGTGAATGTATGCTTCCAGGTTGCAGACTGTGACTTCTTGTATTCTCACAATGCAAAAAGAGCAAGGAAACTCTCTGGGGTCTCTTTTGTAAGAACACTAATCCCATTTGTGAGGGTTTTTCCCTCATGACCTATCACCTCCCAAGTGCCCTCTTCCTAATACCTTAGGAGTTAGGGTTTCAACATATGAATTTTGGGGGAATACAAATATTTAGTCTATAGCAGACTATTATTCCAACATTTAAATAGCTGTATGATTTTGGGTAAATTATTTAACCTCTACTCCTTGATTTTTTTTTCACCTGCAAAGTGGGGATGATGCTACCTGTCTTACTTGGTGGTTGTGTGGATTAAATGAGGTGATTTATGTAAATGGGTTATCATGGAATCTGGCACATGGTAAATGCTCAGTAAACATCAGCTAATATTTTTTTTATTTTAACTTCCCTCGGCCTTTATATTTTGAGATCCCAGGGACTTACATATCTCTGAGCCTCTGCTACTATTAAGCATTAAATTTTATTTTGTTCTGTAGTAGAGTAACATGCATATGTCTTCTTTGTTTAGTTGTAAACTCTTAGAGGGCAGGGCTTATGCCTTATTCATCTGTGTATTATTTTAGGTAAATATATCTATACATCATTCACACATAGTAAGCACTCTAAATATTTATGGCTGGGAAGACTGCTTGAAAAGGAGGACATCAGTCAGAGTGTAGATCCAGGCCTGATTGGTGAATGCCAGGCACACAATATGTGCTAGATGATTATGATAAGCATTAATAGCTTCTTTCCTGAGTGGTTTAAGAAGCTAACAACTAAAGAGGAGGGGTAAGGGCAATGAAGGAGCTTTTCTGAGTGCTATGAGACCCTGATGAATGTGCATTTGAATGACCAAGGAAAAATGAGAGGGGTCAAGGAGGTGGGTGTGAATAAACTTGGTCATTTAACTCTGTTTCTCAAGAATTGCCACTTGAGTCCAGCATAGCAATTTTGAACAGTGGTTGAATTATGTGTAGCTAATCTGTAGCCAAAGAGCATTGTGCTGAACTGTACTAGAGTTTTGCTCTCCTGGGACTAGATGGGGATCTGTGATTCTTTGTCTTTTAGTACCTCTGGGGACTGACATGAAAGGCAGAGGAAGCTGTATTTTGACTGTTGAGCAGGCTGAGCAGTAAACAGCTCTCTACGTGGGGGAATATTTATGGCAACTGCTATCTTGGCCCTCACACACACACTCTAGTGCAGGGCCAAGAAAGGGGGATAAGAGCCAAGACCTTACCATACCAAGGGTATGGTAAGAGGGCAGGGTTTCTTCAATATTACTTTCCCTTATGAATTCATTCCTTTTGGCTCCCCCCCTTTTCCAAGTGTCTAATCCTACCTCTTTAGTATTCTCCAGAAGGTTACATTTGATGATGACTAAGGTCCCTTTGAGCTCTCAATGTGCTAATAAATTGACTCTGTAGGTGGAAAAAATGCCTTGATTTGTATATTTCTATGGTGTATATATTCTCATCAAGTTGGTTTCAAACTATCAGCTTATAGACACTGAATATGATGTTGGGGAGAGATGTGCATAGCTGGCTCTTATGAAAAAGTTTGTGCTGGTTCCGGCAACCTATTGCCTTAAACTCTGACATTTTATGATTTTATGGTCTTGACCCCTTTTCTTTCTATTTTCCATACAACACACATGCAATAGCTACAATATCAAAATTAAATGATAAACCTTTTAATAGTCAAAAATAGGGAAAATAAAAGTGTTTTTTCCACATTTAATATATATACTAGGATATCAATGTTGTGTCCAGGGTACATGCTGGCAGCTAATTTTTAGTACTAATTCAGGCAGATGCAGCAGAAAAGACTATGATTTTGTGGTTCTGTAATACTTTCTGTGAATTAACAAGAGCCTCCCTGAAAGTCAAACTTCAGCTATGCTGATGACCCCCGAATCACCTCTCGTAGTAGACAGAGTTATCTCTCCAATAGCTAAGGTAAAGCTGACAAAGAGCAGTAGTGTCAAAGTATAAATACATATTGCAATGTTCACTCTTATATTTCACTTTTTTATGCCGTCAAAACATACATCTAAAAAGTGCTTCCTCCCCCGCCCCCATTTTAACATAGTAAGTTCTATCAGTAGCAGAAGCTTCTGTAAATTGAATGTGTTTAGCTTGGAAGACAAGGACGAATGAAGAGGGTTCTGATTGCTTGCAATTGGTCCTGGCAGGGGAAGCAGAGAGACAACTAGAGCTTAGCTTGACCATAACTACTTAACATGTTTGAGGTTTGTCCCTAATTCCCTCAGTTTTCACAGGTATATCCTGCTCATTCTTCAGTTTCTGCCCAGCTGCTTCACACAGTCCCTCCTTTCTTATCTCTGTTTCCCAGGCTGGAGCTGTTGCTCAGCAAGACTCTACTCATTTAGAGAAACCTAAGCAATGAATTAGGACTGTAGTGGCTTCTGGTATATATTTATATGTATAGTCTTCCTTGGTGCTGACGTACAAAGAGCCTGTGGTGTGCTGGTAAAGTTTAACAATGGGTTCTATAGGTTAAAAAATGTGCATATGTTCCTATGTTTTATTGATAAAAAGTATAGGTAGCACACAATTTTAAAAGTAATAAAATATACATTAGTCCTTATTTTAAACTGATATAGCAAGTTCATTGTCACCAAATGCTTTTTAAAAAAATTTTTTACTGAATTCCTGTACCTGTAGTTAACCTCTGGTTGCAATTGATGAATAAATATAGTCTGCACATAAATGTCAGTTGGTATTTTCAGCTCTGTTAATGAGTAAGATGAAAGTGAAACAACAAAGACGCATAACAGTAATTTATTTATTAATCAGTGATGTGAGCAAGTACTTTGTTAAATCAGGACAAAATAGTTTTTGAATATTGTACAAAACATCCTTCATATCCTTCATTTGTTGTTAGCCACAATGTAATGGCTACAAATACAATTCAACGTGCTTTAAATACAGTGTTATTAACACTTTCTCCATCACTTTTTTAAGTCTAGACAAGCAAAAACCCCAATAAATCAAGAGTATTTTTAGCATTTTCAAGTTACCACATTGTAAATACTACCCACTATGGCTGATGTCAAGCTACAATTGTTTTATAACTAAATGAGGAGCCTGAGGACATGCATAACAGCAAAATTTTATAGGGCATTATTACCACTCAGATACTATAGATACAAATAACCTCAGGGGCATAGATAACAGTAAAATGTAGCACAAGGATTAGGAAATAATGTATTTTGAGTATTACCTTTAGTTGAAAATAATTTGTTTAATTGGACATACACATAATTTAATTATTAATAGTGTCTGTGTTCAACAACTAGCTCATGAAATTTCTGAAAATGTAACAATTGGTTCCGGTGAACTCAGATGGGGCTATTTCAGCATATTGATAAGCAGCCAAATTTTGCAGGATCTATTGTGAGCTAGATAACTGCATATATAATCCACATCCCTAGGTTATGGGTTCCATCCTTAGTCCAGGCATGTACAGAAGGCAACCGATCAGTGTTCCTCCTACACTGATGTTTCTCTCTCTCCCTTCCTCTATCCCCTTCTGTCTCTCTAAAAGCATGAAAAAAGGTGTCTTCAGGCATGGATTTGAAAAAAAGAAGAAAGAAGAAAAGAAATATAGAGAGGCACATAAGTAAAAAATAAAATTACAATAAATAAGGACCTATCAAAATAACTTTATATGTGAATGGATTAAATGTTTCAATCAAAAGACATAGGGTAGCTGAATGGATAATAAAACATGACCCATATATATGTTGTCCACAAAAGACCTACCTCAGAACAAAAAATGCACACTGACTGAAAGTGAGGGGATGGAAAAAGTATTCCATGCAATTGGAAACAACATAAAAAAAAACCAGGGTAACAATACTTAGGTTAAACAAAATAGACTTCAAAAGAAGACCATAACAAGAGACAAAGAGGGGCATTACGTGATACTACACTCATTGTTCCAAAAAGAGGATATAACCATTGTGATCATGTATGCACACAACATAGGAGCACCTAAATACATAAAGCAAATCTTGATGGACATAAAAGGAGAGATGGGCAGTAATACAATCATAGTAAGGGATTTGAACACTGCATTGACATCAGTGGATGGATCTTGCAGATAGAAAATCAACCAGGCAGCAGAGACCTCAAGCGACACACTGGATCGAATGGATTTAATTGATATTTACAAACATTTCATCACCAAACAGCAGAATGTACATTCTTTTCAAGTTCCCATGGCGCATTCTTTAAGATAGACCACATGCTAGACCACAAGATGTCATGCAACCATATCAATCATCTTCTCTGATCACAATGGTATAAAACTAGAAATGAATTATAATAAAAACTAAAAAACACTCAAACATATGGAGGATAAATAACAAAATGAAAAGTGAACCCACTGTATGGGAAAACATATTCATCATGATATATCTGATAAAGGATTAATTTCCAAAGTATATAAAGAACTTCTATCCATTTTTTAAAACTCTATATCAAGTAGATTGCTTACCTCCATTTCATTTAGTTCTTTTTTTTTCCCCTGGAGATTTCTCCTATTCTTTCATTTGGGGTCTGTTTCTTTGTCTCCTTATTTTGGCTGCCTCTTTGTTTGTTTCTGTGTATTAGGTAGAACTGCTACTTCTCCACGCTTGATAAGGTGACATAATGTAGTAGGTGTCCTGTAGGGTCCAGTGGCACAGTCTCCAAGATCACCCGAACTGGATGCTCCAGGAATATCTTTTGTGTGGATTATATGAACCTTCCTGTTATAATCAAATCTTGATTACTATTGACTTTTTTGTGTGTGGGGTTGACCCTCAGACTGGCTCACTGTTAGGATCAACCCCAACCGCAGTGTACAAGCTTCTGGGCAGATGCTTACCATGCAAAGCAGAATTTGCCTCAGGAGGATGTCATGCTTTTGGTGGTCTACCTCCAGATGTGCTGCTTGTGAAGCTAATTGGATTCTGCTCTGATGTTGTCTCAAGCTGGTCACTGTGTGTGTCTGTTCTGGGGCCTCTTGGGATGGACTCTAGTGCAGGTCAGTGTAAAATGCTGCCTGTATCTGGCCCCAGAAAACCTGTTTGGAGCTACAAAGTGACCCTCAGTTTGTGACTTCCTCTGCTGGGCCAGTGTGTGCATGGGAATGACCAAGCTTCACACCAAAGCTGGCTTCCACCAGCACAGAGCCCAAAGGCAGGTCAGGAAAAGGCCCAAGGCATCCCAAGATTTGCCTCTGTCTACTTCTACCTGCTGGATGCCTGTTAGGCTCAGTCACTGACAAAATCCTCTGGTGGTACACAAGCTGCATGAGGTAGGTTCTCAGTGAGCCACCAGGTAGGGTTGAGTTGTGTTCACCATACTGATACAGGTTCAAACTTGGTGCCAGTGCTGGGTTTGAGGACACTCGGCAAATGTCCCAAGGTACACCAAAGCTAGCTGTCATGTGCCCATTGCCCACAGACCTTTGTGGTGGGGCAAGGTCACTGGGAGTTGTCTGGGTGAGGCCAGCAGCATTTATTAGACCAAAACAGACCAAGATTAGGTTATGTGAAATGAGGGCTCTTCACTGGTCTGCTGAGGGAAAAATGGCTCCTGGCCTAGAGCCACATAACTTAGACTGTAGCAGATTCTGCCTGGACTTCCTACAAAGCCCAAATTTGGCAAGGTGGGGCTACCATGAGCCTGGAGAGCAGGGCTAGCAGACCTCCTCCTCTGAGGAGGTGTCTGTCAGGCTCACAGGAAGGTGGGGAGTATTTGCCCCTGCCCCAGAACTACACGGCTCAGTCACTGGCACCCCCTTGAGTCTGCCTGGATGTCTACGCCCCAAGCCCAGGCAGGTGACTCCTCCTCAGGCCGTGAGCTCCACAGGGTGGAGTGTCAGGAATTGAGGAAATTGGGGCCACCGTTTTTCCCCAGACTGATGCCTATAGTGGCAAGTGCTTCACCCAAGAAAGATGGTGTCTGAGGTGTGGGAGAGAGACTCAGCACTGGGACCCTGGTAGCTGTCTCCTCAACTATATCCCTTGAGTTACAAAGCCCAGTCTCTGTGTACAGGACTCTAGTCAGCTCTACCCTTGCTCTCCCAGAGCCCAGGGTGAGTAGCTATGAATGGGATTTTGTGCACTGGCCCTTAAAGACTGTGCCTGTGTCTCTAGAAGATTCCCGTCTCTCTCTGATAGAGATAATCCCAACTGATTTTCAAAGTCAGATGTTAAATGGATGCACCTTGCCACTCTGGTGCTCTTGGATGGGGAACCTGGCTTGGGGTTGAGATCCCATGCTCCTCAGATGGAGCCTTTTCAGCTGAGCTATTTTTCCAGACTCTCAGCCACCACCCATGAGAGTGGTGCCAGCCCTTTATGCATCTCTGCCCTCCCTACCAGTGTTGATGTGGTTTCTTCTCTAAATCCTTGGTTATAAGACTTCTGTTCAGCTAGTCTTCAATTGGTTATTCAGGTTAATTGTTCTATATTTTAGTTGTATTTCCAATTCGGTCCTGGGAAGAGGTGACTGTACCTTCCACTTACTCTGTTGCCATCTTGGATCTCTTCCAACAGTCTTAATAATGGTATGTAAATGAATACCACTGATTCTTCCCGACCTTGTTCTTGCAGGGTTTCAGTCCCCTGTTGTGTCCCTTAAATTCTTCTAGAAGTCCCTAGTGTGCATTTCTCCTGTGATCATGAATAAATCTGCCCTTACCATGTGCTACTGCTGCTTCACTAGATATTAACTAGGTATTATTCTGTTCTTACTATCTCTCATTAAAGCTCTGCTCTTCTTGAGTGCTGCCACTACTATACTTAACTCAAATATCTTTTCCTGACTTTGTTGTTCTTCTTTTAGACACTGACAACAAAGCACAGGAGTGTTCATGATGCCAGTGCACCTGGATAATTTGTCTTAAAGTAAGGGAGAATGAGCCTCTCTCATTTGTATGATATATTTTTGGAAGGGGTCTTCAAGCAGGACTGCTGCTAAACTAACAACTTTTTTTGAGTAATATTTTTATTTCAGAATAGTTTTTAGATTTACAGAAATGTTGAGAAGATAATAAAGAGAGTTCCCATATACATTATACCCATTTTCCACTTTTTAAAAAAGATTTTATTTATTATTTTTTAGACAGAGGGGAAGGGAGGGAGAAAGAGAGGGAGAGAAACATCAGTGTGTGGCTGCCTTTCATGTGCCCCCTACTGGGGACCTTGCCCACAACCCAGGAGTGTGCCCTGACTGGGAATCTAATGTGCAACCCTTTGGTTCACAAGCTGGCACAATCCAAGGAGCTATACCAGGCAGGGCCCATTTTTCACTTTTTTTCATATCTTACATTATTATGGTGTATTTACCACAATTAGTAATCCAATATTAATGTACTATTATAAACTGAAGTCCTTACTTTATTCGGATTTCCTTGGTTTTCCCTAATGTCCTTTTTCTGTTCAAGGATTCTGTGTACGGCACCACATTACATTTAATAGTCATATTTCTTTGGGTTCTTCTTGGTTGTGACAACTTTGAACACTTTTCTTGTTTTTGATGACTTTGACACTTTTGAGGAGTACTAGTCAGGAATTTTGTAGACTGTCATTCAGTTGACATTTGTTTAATTTTTTTTCATGGTTAGACTTGGGTTACAGGTTTTTTGGAGGGGAAGACCACAGAGGTAAAATGACATTTCCAGCACGTTATATCAAAGGTACCTATTTCAACATGACTTATCACAGTTGATGTTGAACTTAATCACCTGGCAGAGGTACTGTTTATCAGGTTTCTCCACTGTAAAGTTATTCTCTCTTAAAAAACAAACAAACATGCCTTTCTACACTGTACTGTTTGCAAGGAAATCACTATGCACAGCTAACATTTAAGAAGTGGGGAATGTCTTGAGGGTAGAGCATCTGCACAAATTATTTAGAATCTTCTCTGCACAGGAGAATTGTCCCTTCTCCCCCATTTGTTTATTTATCCAATCATTTATATCAGTGTGGACTCACGGATATTTATTTTAAAATTTGGGTTATAACTTAGTATAGTTAATCCTCATTATTAATAGATTCCATATTTTTGAATTTTCCTACTCACTAGAATTTATTTTTAACTCCCTGAATAATACCTGTGGAGCTTTCATGTTCATTTGTAGTTATGTGCAGAGCAGCAGCAACAACAACAGCAAACTTGAGAAGCTTGAAGTGCATGTTCCCAGTTGAGGTTGAAAAAGGCAATGCTCTGTCTTCTTATTTTACCTTCCAAACTATAAATAAGTATCCCTTTTGTTTTCTATTTAGTGTTACATTTTTCCTATTTTGTGCCTTTTTTGTGTGATTTCGCCCTTTAAAATAGCCCCAAGCTTAATACCAAAGCACTTTCTAGTGCTCCTAAGTGCAAGGAGGCTGAGTGATACAGAAAATGCATATGTTAGATAAGCTTTTTTTCAGGCATGAATAATACTGCTCTTGGCAATGAGTTCAATGTTAATGACTCAACAATGTATATTAAATAAATTGTCTTTAAACAGAAAACCACATTAAACAAGATTATCTATTGATCTGTTAAAAAGAATGTTGTGAATAGAGGCTTTCAGGAACCTAACTCTGTATTTCCCCTAGGAGCAATGGTTCAGTATTCAATAATTCAGTGTTCATGGAAACTTTATAGACATAACTACCACTATTAATGAGTATAGACTGTTCTATTACTTTATTAAATTGTTGCTAAAACAGTTCCCCCTTTGGCCATTGGAAGCTCCTTCATTGGACTCCAGCATCCCATTGGCCCTTAGATATATCATCATTAGCCTCTCTGTGTGTGAATTTTTAAAAGCAATTCCTTAATTTCCTGTCCCATTCCTAGAGTCAGCTATATTTCTGAGGAGTCATTGTTTTGTTTTGTTTTGAAATCAAGATCTGAGTACTTCCTGCATTTGTTACAATTGAGGTATCATTGCTTCTAGGCTTTCTTAGCTGACAGAGTAAGGGAACATATGTGTCTATATTAACATAGCTATATGTATATATATATACACTGTACTATATTTATATATATATATAAATAGTTCTGTATGTAACCATATGAATCTATATTAAGCTAAACATGAGTTCAAACTGATGTCTACAACTTTATTAACATATGGATTATTCTATCCTTTCCCCTCACTAATCTATGAACTCCCATTTCAACAGCAAGAAATCTGGATCCCACCATCTGTCATCCATTTACTTAACTGTTCAATTCTAGTATACATATATAGCAGTATCAGAATTGTTAACCCATAGTCCTGGAGGAAACTACTTTCTCAAATAGAGTGCTTATGTACAGCTCTTTTTCTCTTCAGTCTTACTGTCTCCACTTACCTCCATAGTTACTTAACTCACACCTTTTCTTCCTTTACAGCTTTTAGTAATACTCTTTAATATCCTTACCTGTCCCATTTCTTCCAGTTCAGACATAAACCATATGGAAATCAGGCTTGTAAACAAATCCAGGTGGAAGATACCCCACTGTGCTCAGGATCCCTGATGACTAAGCTGTTTTACCCCTTCTACTCCATCCCCCGATTAAAGTCAAGTTACCTTATTCCTTCTGTTATCACAGTTCTTCAGGAGCTCCCTCAGCTTATGCAGAAATAACTTTCTTTAGAGTTGTTTAAAGATTCTACCGGATGTTCCCAAACATGTCTGAGTCCTAATTATATTATATACAAACTATGACCCCTGCTCTACATGGTTTATCTCATTTAATTTAACTTAATTCTTATACAAATAGTTTCTAGAATTTATTAAGTGCTCATTATTGTTAGGTATTTTTATTAGTATATTGGAGATGTTAACTTGATTAGACAAAAAATTCTATTAGTTAGGGTCTATTAATATTCTGCCATTTTACAGATGGAAAACAGAGGCTCACAGAGGCTAAGTAACTTGCTCAAGGTCATACACTAAAAATCTGTGCTCTTTGTACTACACAACACTGCCTCAAGTTACATAGATCCTAGAGCTGAATCTCAAAGGATTCATAAATCAAAAATTAAAAAAAATAACTTCATATGTCTTCTAGTTTTTTTTTTAGAGAACAGTTTTTCAGAAGTGAGGCCGTCGTTAAAGATGGGGGAACATAACAAAATCTGGATTTCAATGCAATTTAACCCTTGTGTGTGACAAGAAAATTGTATTTCTTGTATAATTGGCCACACATCTTGCTAAATAGTTCTTGGTGTACCCAGCTCAAGGTGATTCAGCAGAAAAATCTACATAAAGAATTAACAGTGCTCCAGATGACCAGAAGCTGTTTTCCTAATTCTATTCCTCTTTCATCCTTAGCCAAATTTGAGATGCAAAATTACAATTCAATAAACATGTATTGAGCACTTCCTTTGTGCAGGCACTGTGCTAGGCACTAGTGGGAAATAGAGAAATGAGTAAGGGATGGTTCTAAAACTGAAGGAACATTGTGTATCTAAAATACAATTTCAAGTAATACAGAAAGGGGCTAAAATTATCTGATTTATTGCAAGCCTAATCTGCTCATTTTGAGGGCTCTACTCTGCTATGCATGATTCATTTTAACATTAGGATGGCTCTCTGGTAAGTACCAGTGATATTAAGTCTGTAGGGAATATTCTGAGACTCACAGAGAGGTCATCCTGGGGGTCCAAAATAGCTATGGATAACCTGCATTGCAGAACATTCCAAGTTGGCTCTGAGACCCTGTAGGGTCTCTGTGCTTCCAGTCAAGTAGATGGCCAGATATGGTAGTTTGTGCTCACCTTGTTCCTGCTTAATAACTCAGTGAGGGATTGGCTGAGCTTTGCCTAATTTCATTTTGGTTCCCAGGCTTCCTACCCCTCTTTCAGGTTGGCATTTCCTGGCTTCCTTACCATTGCTCTTCCTCTCCCCAGACTAATTAGTAGATTGGTGGGAGGTAGCCTTCAAAAGGGAAAGCTTTTTCCCTGTGTACCTATTATTTGCAGCAATCTAGTCATTTGGGCTTTTATTGGCTTCAGAGGGCCCCTCGGTGTTTTGTCCTCTGTGCACCAGGAAGTTAATTACTTAATAAAACAAACGGGAGTCTTTCAAATATGCAATGTTAGCTCTTCTCTTTTTCAGAGCTAAACTTGGGCCAGGCTAGGGTACTCAAATCACTGTGAGAACCAGCCTAAGACAAACATGTCAAGTTGGAGAAATTTGTGTTGAGTGTTCCAAATTTAGGAGTCCTCCTTCCTAGTATGGTGTCTCATAGTTGCCTAGGGCCCCTCCGTACACATTCTTCCTGGGCTTGCAGTTTCCATACCTGACCCTAAGCTTTGACATTTTTTTAGTGATTCCTTATAGCAGAATATATATGATCTGTATTACATTTCTAGGAGGCCCTGTTCACTTAATCTGATGAAGCAATTTATAGCAATGTTAGCAGCCGATACTTACAATGTAAGCCAACACAGGCATTTTGCTAAACGGTTTATGCAAATTTGCTAAATCCTCCCAACAACCTTATGAGGTTGATTGTTCTTATTATACCCATTATACATATGATGAATAAATCAAGGTCCAGAGACGCTGAATGACTAGCAAGCAGTGGAACTAAGATTTCAATCCAGGTTGCCTGACACCAGAACCAATGGTCTACAGATCACCAAAGAGTAATGCCATGTGTATTTTACTAATGAGTGATAATGACCTAGTTGCTGAGACATGCTTGCATACTTTCCTAACTTTTTCCCAGAGTACTCATAGGTTTATTGCGTACCTACTATGAACTAGATGATATTTTCATTCAAACAGTGACATTTAAGGTATTAATTTTTAGGAGTGATATATATATGGGTGTGTGTTGTGTGTGTGTGTGTGTGTGTGTGTGTGTGTGTGTATCTCAAAAGGATTAAAGAACAGTTAAGTGTTAAACTGCATGGTATTGATTATAAGTACACTGGTATTTCAGGATCTGGAATTGTGCTAGGGTTGGATAGGTAAAGATGAAGGAGGGGGAAGGCATTTTACACATGCAGGAATAACACAGAAAGGGGTAGAATTGAGAAGAAGGTGAGAAGGGAGCAATAGGAGATGTATTTGGCTAGCATAGTGATTTTCAAGTTCCTGTGTAACTAGGCTTATAACCTTTGAAACTCTGTGGCCAGAGCCCTTCCTGCCACATCTGTCAAGGAACATGTCCAATAGGGAAGGTGCATTATTATATAATAACAGCTAACATTTATTGAATGCATGGTTCTGCAACATTTATGAGGGTTATTTTATTTAATCCTCAAGGCAACATTATAAAACAGGCTCAGGGATGGTAAGAAACTTTCCTAATGTCACATAGCTCGTAAGATACAGAGATGGAAGATGAACCCAGGTAGTCTCACTACAGAGAATGTGATTTTAACCATAAATCTATATTTCCTCTATTTGGGCAGTAGTACTCTTGTAAGCACTTTGTAAGCTCCTCCTCTGGTTTGTTAAGCCAGCCCTTCTATTCAAAAGTACTAATTTTGTCCTTCATACCTATGACCTAGGCCAGGAACAGACCAAGTAGCATCTTTGATTCTTTATTTCTAGGGCCCCACTTTAGCTTTGACTCTCAATGTCATCACCACATTTGCAAAATGCAACACAGAAAGATGAAAACAAAGACAGTAGGACCCTTCCTCTTAAAGTCTAGAGCAGATCTGGTTTTAATTGTTTTTGCTAGGCTTCTTTACCTTGGGCTAAACCATGATTCTGTTGGTCCTTACAAGTGAAAAGGGCACCTCTCATTTGATGCTTGAGGAAGAAGACTTAGTTCCAAAATGTAAGCAATGGAAAGAGCAGTTTTCTTAGTCTATTTACACATATAATTCCTTTACTTCTCCAACCAAAGTTGCACCTTCTAACATGGTGGATGTGTTGGGTTCTTGGAGGCCATTTTGACTTTTGGCCTTAACAGGAGCTTCTGTACTGTAGACTTAGAGAAGGTGAAAAGAAAACCTTGAGCTCTCCTTTCCCTATAGGGCAATGCCAGTACTACACTACAATTTGTTCCTCTGTTTATCCAGGAAGGTTAATAGTCCAACCTGTTGTTATCTAGAAGGGTTGCATTTTCTTTAATGAGAGAGATCAGTAGAGGGTTTGAGAAGTCCTACCTCTTTATTGCTACAAATATGTTTTCCAATTGTTGCCACCTGGGTCCAGTGAAATGGGAATTTAGGCCTTAAAAGGGGCCTAAATGTGAATGTCCCTTTCACATGTGTGCTTTTCTCTAAGCTTCTGAAACTGGTCCACACAAGGTTACTTCAATTAAATTTACCAAATCAGTACAGAAAGCTACCTTGTATTTCCTAGTTCTCATTTAATATTATATACAGCTATGTCATTGTCCCATATTGGCCCTGCCCAGAAAAAGTCCATGCCAAAACCCTCTTCACATTAAGTGTATCCCTGTTCTCAAAGGGAATTTAAAGTTCTAAGAAATAGCAATAACCACCCCCACAATGATCTCCCTTCTCTTGTTTGCACAAAATAGGCTTTATTTAGCAGGCAGTAGGTGGCTGTTATAAGTTCTTAAGTAGTATGATAACATTGGTGTTGCAGGAGGATTGATATGGCAATAGCATACTGTTGCTAATGCTAATACTGTGCTAACACAGTATTTCACACATCGCACTGCAAGTGTCTGTTTACTTACCTTTCTCCTTCAGCAGATTGTAAACTTCTTGTGGGGCAGTTAGTCATCTCTGCTTCCAGTGCCTAGTGCAGTGCTAGCTGAGTGAGAAAAGACTAGAGATAGAAAGACCAAGCAAGGAAGTAAGAGTGGAGGAGAGGAGGGACTATTAAATTAGTCTAGATATGTGAGGTAGCAGGAGCCTGTTTAAGGACAGGATCTGTGAAATACTTTGGAAGCAGACATGCTGGATAATATGGATGAATGGGTAAAGAATTAAGAGGACATCAAGATTTCTAGGTTGGTGTATCAGAAAATAGGCAGTGCTGTTGAGTTTTAGGGGGAGCAATAAATAATACCTCTTTCTTCTCCAGAGCTCAGAACTAATTGATAAGTAAAACACAATAAATGAATGCATATAAAAATATGAGTGTCCTGTGAATAATGCAGATTTTCCTATATAGTAACTGATTCACCAGGACAACTGTAGTTTTCTCCTCCTGTAAGATTCCCACTTGGCTGAAAGCAACCTAAAACCTGCTTTCAGGGTAGACATATCTGAAAGAGAAAGCCCCAGAATTAAGGTCAATCAACTTTTTCTGCAGAGGGCCAGATTATAAATATTTGAGGATTTGCAGGTTATAAGATTGGTCTCTGTCACAACTGCTTGACTCTGCTGTTGATGTTGGAAAGCAGCCATACCCAGTAGGTAAAGGAACAAGTGTAGTTGGGTTCCTGTAAAACTTTAATTACAAATATAGCTGGTTGGTTGGATTTG
The DNA here is from genome assembly GCA_004026545.1 of Mormoops blainvillei. NCBI lineage: Eukaryota > Metazoa > Chordata > Mammalia > Chiroptera > Mormoopidae > Mormoops > Mormoops blainvillei. The sequence goes on along the minus strand of PVJD01016212.1, from coordinate 6,192 downwards.
GTTCACAGGCTGGAGTTTGCTGATCCCTGACATGGAAGGAACTGAGTTATACTTTCTTCATCTATTTCAACAATAAGCTAAGTCATGCCTTGAAGGAAAAGGAATGAGGTGGTCACAGAGATGCCATAAGTGTTATACTAGGGAAAGCTTCAGGGAAACCTAAAACCTGGAAAATGCTAGTTCTCTTCTAACACATGCCATTGATAGAATGATGATAACAAGAGAAAGTTTGTAGAAAGATCCTTATCTTTGGAGATGTTGAGTTTGTGGTGACAGCAGGATATCTAAGCAGAGGCCACCTGTAGCCACAGTGATGTGGGTATCCAGCTGTACTGGCTTGTGAGAGCTGATTGTGCATACGTCTTTTCAACTATGTGTTCAGAGACCTCACAATGGGAGCTTGAAATTGGCTGTGTTGGGAGTATTGATAAAATGGAGATTGGCAAAGGCTAGAAATCAGAGTTTTAATGCCTTCACCATAAGCCAATTGTTAAACATTTACAAGCACAGCACTGCCTGTAGAAGGTGTGAAATGTGGATCTGAAATAGTTTCAGGGAGTACCCAGTGTGGGAGTCACCTGCTTGGAGGAAAGAGCTGAAGATTTGGCAGTGGATGAGTCTACTGAGCATGGGCTGGAAACGGGCAAAATAAGCAAAGCAAAACACGGGGAATATTCACAGCTTAGGGTCCATAGAATAAGAAGACAACAGAGTCTTGGAAGAGAGATGACAGACGTAGAAGGAGAATGGGGAAAAGGCAGTGTCAGAGTTAAGTTGCCATCCCTCACTATCTGTGATGTTAGGTCCCTTGTCAAACGTGTCAGAAAAGGACCACTTACTCTTGGCTAATTACAGAACAAAAAGCCCATGTCCTCCTGAACAGGTGGGGTGGAGGGGGAGAGGAGTCTCCAGGATCCCATGGATCTGTCAAATGGGCCCAAGGTTGGTCTTTTTAAGGCTTTCTCCTTGGCTCTGCATGCTATTTCAGACAGAATCAAGGGACACAGAATTTGGAGCAGCAGATATAATGCCACCTAACAATGCACAACACTAATTTAAAAATCATTTATTTCACACTATTTATTTTGCAGAGCTGCAACTAGATTCTTTATGAGTTAAAGAACAATAGCGTGAAATTCCACACTGCTTTCCACAGTGGCCGCACCAGTCTGCATTCCTATCAACAGTACAAAAGGGTTCCCCTTTCTCTACATCCTCGCCGGCACTTGATTTTTTTTGATTTGTTTATGATGGCCATTCTGACTGGTGTGAAGTGGTATCTCATTGTGGTTTTAATTTGCATCTCTCCTATGGCTATAGTATCACTAATTTCAGCATGTGCCTCATGGGGAGATGTCAGGATGGTGGAAGCTTTTGATATCTCATAAGGAATTTTGAAGCAGTGAGTTAGATTTCTGGGATTTCTCTGTGTGTCCAAGGGACAGAGACTGTGTGGAGGCTTCAAGTCCTTACAAAATTGGTCTCTGTAGTGCAGTGCGCATGTTCTGTATTCCACCACAGTGCGGTTAATATTGCCTACAGAACTCTCTAGTTCCCCTTTCTCAGATTTTACGTGTACCAAACTACCTTATTGCCAAAAATAACCACTTCCATTTGTATCATGCTTTCTAGTTCACAAAAAAAAATTCAAGTATTATAAGAACCAATGGTAAGTGGAAAACATTGCTCTCTTTTGTATAGATAAGAAAATCCAGGCCCAAATAATTAAATTGTAAGAAGCTATGAACATAGATTTAAATGAGTGCAGTTAATCTTTATTTTCTCATTTTTAGAGTTGTTTAGTGAGTTCAGTTTCTTTCCTGGAGACAAGGATAGTGGGTCCAAGTATTCTGGTTGTTGGATAAGTCCATTCCAATACCATTTTTTAATAACTTGGTGGTCCAGGTTATTAGTCTGTTTACTGTGAGTTTGACCATTGTGAACCAATCTCCAGAGGCTGGAGAAATCAACAGAATGAAGGTCCTGTAGAATGTCAGATCTTGGGCTGTGGTGACCATACCAAAAAGTGAGGACACCCTTACAAGGGCTGGGTGGGAAATAATCTGCTGACCTTTTCCAAACTGTTTTAACTACAAGATCCCTGAAATATTTCCACTTTGTTTAGAAGTGTTTGAGAAAGAGCAAACAACTCTAATTTAGCCTAGCCAGTTTTCAAGCTGGAGATGCAGAATGGCAAGGAAAGCTGATTAAAATGAGGTGGTAGTGTAAAAACTAGGAGCCAATTGACCTTAATTGTTTCTTCCAGCTTTTATATGTCATTGTTGAAGCTATAGGTAAGTGATTTGCTGACCTCAGCTCTGGAGAGGTATTATACATTGTTCATGTCGTCATAATTCTCACCCATTTTCCTTTCATACTTCTCAGTTAGGGAATAATTACTGCCCAAGGATCCTGCTTTTTGGGTATTATTATGTGATTCACTAAAAAGCCTGATCTGTCTGTCCTTCCTTCTTCCTTCCTTCCTTTCTCCTTTTAATGTCTCTTTGTTTAGAAGAAAGAAATCAATTTTTGAATTGATTTCAAATTGCATTTGAATTTGGAAAATTAAAACAGATGAACAGTAAAATGCCATTATTTTTAGAACTCATAAAACAAAACCTGGCTGACTTGGGGTTTTGACTATTGGTTCTTATAACAAATGGCTCCTTTAAGGTGGCACCAAAGTCAATACTAATGGTTATTATGATTAAGTACAGCTCCCTTGGTGTTCATTTCCTGCTCTCTCGCTTCCCTCCCTTCTCTCCAAGGCACACACATGGATTGTGTAAAGTCAAATGTCCCTAAGATACAGATAGGCCAAGGAGAGAAAGTTCGTAGCTGACACTTCAGTCTCCCTTTCTGTGCCTTCCCTCTGCTTAACGACTTAGTTTCCTGGCTCCACCAGGGCCCCCACTGCAGTTTCTCCCTCCACTGGTCTTCATATACTCTATAGAAGTTGTTTTAGCTTCAGGTATTTCAGGATTCTCCTCCCATCACCCCTTTTCCTGAGACTGCTTATGCTGGGCCCCATCCTCTTAGCAACCTGTTCTCTGCCAGGTAATGATAAGGTCGAATGACCACACTAATGTTTCACAATGGTTTTCAATGTATCATGTCTCTGTGACAGCATTAATCCAAGGGTATGAGTGATGGTGGGGTTATCAGGTGCCTGTGGTAGGCATTTCAGGGAGAAAGCAGAGGCACTGTTTTGGGTATCTCACATAATACTAAAATAATTCATGTTTGTACTAGACTCTACATTTTATCAAGTACTTTCTCATTTATTAGCTTATCTTTTTTCCTCAAAACTGTATTGTGAGGTAGGTAATATTAATTCATGTAAAATTGAGGAAACTGAGGCTCAGAGAGGTTAAGCAATTGGTCTGATGGCACACAGCTAGTAAATGATTAAGCTGAAACAAGAACCCAGCTCACTTGACTTGAAATTTCCTGTGTTTTCTGCTCTGCCACATTGTCTTTTAATCATTAATCTCAAGAATTTTCTCGAACACTAATTGTGCACAGTCCTGTGGCAGAAACAGGGTTGAGTGAAACAGACATAGCCAGGTCTACAGTGGAGCTTTTTATGTTCTAAGTGTGTAGAAAATATAAGTATGTGGAGGCATAGACACAATATGAGTGAATGAATGTATTTTTAAAATTATAAATCATGAGAAATACTATGAGAGAAATCTGATGTAAGAAATAGTGGTGGGGGAGCTTCTTTAGATAGGCCTCTTGGAGGAAGTAACATTGGCCTGAGGACCAAGAAGGAGTTAGTAATGAGGCATGGGGGGGGGGAGACCAGGCAGTGGTTGTGCAAAAGGCATCTTTAGGCAGCTGCATAGTACACAAGTGGTTGCATGGCCCACTCACTTCCTATCCTCAGGGGCCGTATTCTGTATACACAGATGCTGTTGGTACTTGATATGAAGTTTCATCAGGCATTGTCACACTATTATGTCAACTATACACACCAGCTCCCTTATACACTGGACACATCTCCTTGCTTACTTTAAGAAGACCCATAGAAACTAGGCTGATTTTTCACTAGAACTTCACCAGGTTTTCTCTGGACATTGGGCATTTCATTCAAGTTGTAACTCTAGCATCGCCTGCCATTTTTTACAAATACTGTGTCCCAAGTATGAGATTATGGATGGCTCAGGCAAACCCATCCCCACTGCTGGAGATACACCTCATAAAGGCTACACTGACAAGAAGCTACCAGGATGTGATGAGGTGGGATTCTGAGTGTGAAGAACAGTGCAGTAAAGAACAGATTGTGTATTTTGGGTTTGCAAGAAGAGAGGACTTGTGTATCTTTTGCCAAGGGGCTTCTGTCACACTAAGACAAATGGGACCTTTATACTTAGCAGGTGCTCAGTGTTTTAATAATGGAGGAATCTTAGGTTAAACTGTCTACCCTGACTCACTCACTGTTAACCTTTTTTGTCTGGAGGCTTCTAAATCAAACACTTATTCAGTTTATACTCAACTGTGTGCCCCATCCTGAAACAGATCTTGTGATAAATGCAGAAGTGTCGCCATCACAGTCCCTGCCTTTGAGGAGGCTGCAGCCTCCCTGAGTACACAAAACATAAAAGTTTAATGATTAGAGAAGAAAAAAAAGTTTAATAGTCTTCAAATACTAGGTGTTGGCATAGGAAGCACATAAGTGTTCAGGAGAGGAGAGGACACATCCTGGAAGTTGTCATATTGGACAAAGGGCTTGAGGGGTCATAGGAGCTGGATTCATGGAGAGCAAATAAAAAAGGACATCCCAGGAGGGCAGTGTTTCTATGCCTTGGATATGGTCCACTGGCCTTTTGGAGGTGTGATCCATGCTACTGCACATGCAGACTAACTTACAGATACAAATGGCTCAAGGAGAGAATGTGCTAACAATGTCCTAAGTCAAGAAGTGTGAAGTTCTCTTACTTTCTCTGTTTCACTCATCCCCCTCAGGTTCTATATTGAATTTTGAGATTTTTGTTCCCCCTTCCAGGACACTTTTAAAGTTTGTTTGTGTTCACATGCACCTAGATACTAAGACTAGTGGTGGTAGTGGTGGTAGTGGTGTATATGCGTGTGTGTATGTGCATGTGTGTGTTTGGGGGGAATGATTTGGTTGGAGTTCAAGACTGCTTTCTTTACTTGGACATTTCCCAAGGATGACCATGAATATAACACTATCCCTCGGACATGTGGCCCTGTTGCTATTAAAGGGTAGAGTTGGAATGAACATAATTCAGGCTTGCGGAGGGAAAAGGGATTGGAAGGGGGCTGTTACCACAAGTAAAGAAACTCAGAGCACAACTAAGAATACTACCCAGCAGCCTTAGAGTCAGCCACCAATGCTATGGGGATGCATAAGAATCAGGACTCATGGTCCGTGCCCTCAGAAACCATCTGGTATAGATACAGAGACCCAATGCACAAATGAAAATAGCATCGGATGGCAGGGTTGACAGACATTCCATGTAACTCCATAGCAAATATAGGGATGGAGATGGGAATTTGGTAAAAGGGTGGTCTTTTAACCATTAGAACTGCGCAACAATGAAAGCAGTGCTGCCCCATGGGGTGCTGAGATTTCTCCTGGTCAAGGTGTTTAAAGGTTTGGTGTTTCACAATCTGGGATGTTGAAACCAGAGTATAGATGGCATGATCTGCAATCCTACTCCTTCCTCTTAGAGTCTGGGAGTTTGCAGCTTCATACCTTTTAAATGACCTTGCACTTAGAGGTCCATATAAGCCACTTGTGAAGACAGCAAAGCCCTGACCAGTAGGTTGGAAGGGCTCACTAGACTAAGAATTCATCCCTGAGCTCTGCAGCAGGATCTGTGCCTGGCTAAGAAGAAAGGCTGTTACAGGCAGTACTGACTTGACTGTTTCAGGACTGGTCTAGGAAAGTGATTTCAGCCATCTCCCATTATAGACAGGTGTCAACCAAATGTGTGGCAAGTCACTTCACCCTGGGAGATACTTTTATGCCCAAAAACAGGGGAAGCACTGGAACTAAAATATCACCTGAGGGAATCAGCTGCTGGTTTAGCTCTGTAAACCTTCCCATCCAGCTAATGAAGAAGGCTTGATGGAAAGTGGCAGAGGGAAATTAAAAAACAGAGGAAGCAGCCTTAATGGTGGCAACCTCCCACCAACTCCACTAAAGGCTAAGGTCTGGGTCTT
>PVJD01016211.1:0-21909 GCA_004026545.1 Mormoops blainvillei | reverse complement strand
GCTAAGCCTTGTCTCTGCTGCTGCTCCTGGTCTGTGGTGGTGGTGGGGCACTGCTGCCCCTGGGGAGTGGTCTGAATCGGGGGTGGGGGGGTGAAGGGGGAGGGGCGAGGGGGTGGGCAGTGCTGCTGGGCTGTGGCTTGGGGGCTGCGCCGCGACTCCTCCACCACTACTTTGTTTGCTGGGGCTGTAGGTTCAGCCTTGTCCTTGGAGAGCTGCAGTGGTGGGCCTGCCCCCCATCCTTCCCCACAACCTGCCTCCCTGCACGTTCCAGGACGCCCACCTTCTTAGTTACTGACATGCAGACCTTTCCGTATATTGAGCAGAGGAAGCTTTGTTGGGTTCCAGATGTCTGACTAGTTGCAGATTTAAAGGGAGATACAAAGGGGTTGTCTCTCTTCGCCATGATGCTCACGTCACTCTAACATACCCATTTCAATTGGTGCACATTGGTTTGTGGTTTCGATGGTGTTTTTATGGTCTTTTTAATGCAGAGAAAAATAACGTAGGCCTGTGCTAATGAGGCTTCAACCTTGTTTTTTCATTTGCTTCATCAGAACACATGACAGGAAAGCAAAACTAAGGATTTTGAGACATTCTTTTGACCATGTAAGGTCTATGTGCTTTAGAGTTGTGAAACTGGACTACTGGATACAAAAAGAAAGTTAATCCAAATAATTCTGTAAATTGTTAAGCATGATGCAAACTTGAAATGTTTACATTAGTTATCACCAGAAAAATCAGGTATTTCTCATTTTACAAGATGAAGAAAAAACACTGTATAAATGCAGAAGGAATGCAAGAGGTCTTTGTGGAAATTTTTTCTTTTAAGCAATATTTTGGGGTCCTGGTTGGTGTGGCTCAGTAGATTGAGCACTGGCCTGTGAACCAATGGGTCACCGGTTCAATTCCCAGTCAGGGCACATGCCTGGATTGTGAGCCAGGTCCCCGGTGGGGGTCATGCAAGAGGCAACCACCCATTGATGTTTCTCTCCCACTCTTTCTCCCTCCTTTCCCTTCTCTCTAAAAATAAGTAAATAAAACCTTTTGAAATACAGATAAATAAATAATATATTGTTTGGAAAGAGGTATTTATTTTTTAGTATTTCTAAATAAATTGAAAAAAATAACTTTAAACTTAATGTTATAGTTCTAAGACCTACATAGCTCCCTTGTGGGGGCATTGGTTCACCAGTCATGCCAGATGTAACATGAGAAAGTTAAAAAAAAGCACCAGTCTAATCAAGATACAGAGGTAGGTCACAAAATCTCTCCAGAGTGCCTGGGAAGACTTATTATATAGTTGTTATGTACAGAATTGTTAGTTAGGCCTATAGAAAGAGGGTAAGCTTTAGAGTTGCTGGGAATTTAATTTTTGCCACTAGCAAAACATAAAATAATTCTATGAGAGGTGGTAACATGCTGTTTCAAATGATAGAAAGGGGTGGGTTTTCAGATGGGGCATTACAAAACAACAGACTTGAAAAGATTTTTAGCTATGATTCTGGAGATTAAAATGTTAAAAGTAGCATTGATATTTAATTTGTTTATCCCTTTTATTTGCACAGTTTTATTTAATATTTTGGACTGTTTGTACTATGAATTTCTACCTTATCCAGCATTGTTATTCTAACTGTAAGGGCCATCATTATATATAAAATATTCCCCTAAGTCTGTGGTTCTCGTTGCAGTGGTTGCTGAAGCAAATTTTCTATGCTTTCAAAATGTTTAGAATTGATGCTTCTCTCACCATTACATGAAGTTTAGCCTTGCCCACTTGATTCCACGACATTCCTGTTTTGGTCATTACTACTTTGACTTTCCACATTTTGGAGTAATCTGGGATTTTATCCAATACATCAGAAGTAATTTTACAGTTTTATTTAACTGTCTTAATTAATGGTATTACAGTTTTATTTAATGACATTATAAAATACAAATATCTTTGAACAGATATATCACTAGTTAGATTTTTCTTGCACATAGAATTTTTTTTCTTAGAACCAAAAACTTAACAATTCATTCCAGACAATTTTATTCCAGATGAAATTTTTCTCTAGTTTCAAAATTGTTTATCTGCAAGTGTTTTATAGTATTTGTGTTCCTAACACAAAGCATGGCATGATAGTTCCTCAATCCATGTTCTTCCAATCTGTGTCAAATTTTAAGATGATGCCAGAAATTAAGTCAGAGATATAATTGCCATGCAGAAAAATTTCATACAGCCGGCCTCAGACTGCTATCGTCAGAAAAGCCCTGCTTCAATAGCTGGCCTTGGCTGGTGTCTGAAAACCTGGATTTCAGGGAGGGTTCTCACCATTCTCTAACTGAGAGGAGTGGCTCACAGTGCCTGAACTATTTGTACAACCAATGGGGTTCATGCTGAACTCTTCGTCTTCTGGGAATCTGGAATTTTGGTACATGCTGTGGGGAAGATGCCTATGTGATTAGGATGCCATTAAAAACTTGGCACTGAGCCTGACAAGACTCTGGTACTGGTAAGTGACATTTCACATGTGCTATGGGTCTTTCCCTTTCATCACTGTAAGTATTTCTTGCCAATCCCTTCTGGCCTGCAAAGTTTATGTTGAGAAATCAGCTGAGAGTCTTACAGGATTGGGTGTGTTTTGCTTTCCTATATTCCAAATTGCTGATTCGGTTCTCGGCTTCATCTACTGTCCTATTGATTTTCTGTAAATTAGTCTTCATTTCAGTTAGTGTATCTTTCATTTCTGACTGGTTCTTTTTTATGGTTTCCATGACTTTTTTTATACTGTTGAAGTTCTCACTAAGTTCTCTGAGCGTTTTTTATAATCAGTGTTTTGAACTTTGCACCTAATAGAATGCTTGTGTTCATTTTGTTTCGTTCCTTTGTCGGAGCTTTGTTTTGTCCTGTCATTTGGGACATGTTTCTTTGTCTCCTCATTTTGGCCGCCTCCCTGTATTTGCTTCTCTGTAGCAGGTAGGGCTGTCATGTCTCCCAGGCTTGGCAGAGTGGCCTAATATAGCAGGTGTCCTGTAGGGTCCTGAGGCACAGCCCCCACCCCACCCCCACCCAGTTATACAAGCTTGGCACTCCAGGTGTGCCCCCCGCCCCGTGTACATTGTGTACACCCTCCTGTTGTAGTTGAGATTGATTGTTGTTGGCACATCAACGGAAAGTATTTACCCCCAGGCCAATCCGCTATAAGGACTGGCTGCACCCACAGACCACCGTGAGGACCACTGTGCAGGAGCCCACCTCATGGAGCAGGACTTACCTCTGTGGGGCTCTGGTGCCCGCTGAGCCCACCCCTTGGGTGTGTCACCTGTGGAATGGTTGGGTGGTGCTTTGACGCGGTCTGGAGTTGTCCACTCGATGCGCTGGTTCTGGGGCTTCCGGGACGGTGCAGGCCAAGGTCAGCTGTCTTGTGCTCCGCCAGGGCCGCCCGCCCTGAGCTACGAATTGATGTTCAGATGGCTGCTACTCGTGCTGGGATAGGAGGCGCCCAGACGAGGACGAGCGGCAAACCAAGGATGGCTGCTGCTAGTGCTAGGTTGGGGCCACTCAGTGAGACATACTAGGCATGCTAAGGCCAGATGCTGCTTGTTTAAGGTGTTTTAAGGAAAGTCTGACACCTAAACCAAGACAAACCTTTTGTATGAAAAAGCCACAAGAAACAGGTTGGGTGGCCTGCTGGTTGGCGAGGGCACGGCCTTAGGGAATCAACTGGGTGGGGTAAATAGTGTGAGCCTGGCGGATGGAGACTCAGATATTGTGCCCATCTGGGGGTCTCAGAAAAGGAACAGTGGCCTCTGTTAGAGCTTTTGTTTGTCAGAAAACTGGCCCCCTGATGCCATACAATTCGGTTCCTCGTCGTATGCCCCTGGTTTTTTTTCAAGCTGCTGCCCCAGTGCTGGAGCTCAGAGGGAGCCCGAGTAAGTCTGTGCGTGGGCCCTTTAAGAGGAACACATGGGGCTCTGGAAGCCTCTGTCTCACTCAGCCTCAATCCCCACTGGTTTTAATGGCCAGAAGTTATGGGGACTTTTCTTCCTGGCACTGGAACCCTGGTCTGGGGGACTTGGTGTGGGGCTAGGGACCTCCTCATTTCATTTAGTGGTGATGTCGATGTGGGTATGGGGGAATGTGAGCACTGCATTTATCTATACCGACATCTTGACCAGAAGTCTCTTTTAGGGAGGGCAGTTTTTCTCAGAATTGCAAAATTATGCATTCTGTGTAAAATATGATATGACTTGTTTAAACTCCTTTGAACCCAAGGGATCAAACATCAGTTTTCTGAATCATGTTTGCTTAGTAGACCAATGTTAATTTGTAATTTTATCAGATTACTCTAAATAACATTTACATATCCATGTTCTCTATTATCTAGAAATAAGTGGGAATTTATTTTATTTATGTGATTATTTTTTTATTTATGCAATCCCCAAGTTAGGTCTAGTCTCTAAAGTTGTTAAAGGACACATTTCATAAGCTATATATCATTTCTATAATAATGTCTCTTGTTTAACTTCAATACTATAAATAACATTTGCCTTATTTCAGATAAGGGAGGAATCCCAAATAACTCTAGAGAACTACAAGAAGGTATGTTGCCATAATTTATTAATTAAATTTAGATCTCATTGATTTCTGAAATAAACTGTAAATAGTAAATGACATCTATTGACACATTTGAAAAGTAGATACTGTATTAAATATTTTCTTATACATAGTGAATGAAAATGTGAAAGCATAAACATTATAAGGAAGAATATACTTATTTGCATTTATTCCTCACGCTCCATAGCTTTTTAAAAATCTCACTGTCCATGTATCTCTTTTCGTTTCTGGACCCCCTCCCTTCCCTGTGCCTGCACACTGAAACTCGCGTCAGAAAACTGGGCTTCATCCACTTGTTTTTGTTAGTGATATAAGGACAAATAACTTGACTCACCTAGTAATACTGGGTTGGTCAAAAAATTGGTTTTTTTTTTTTTCTGTAAGATGGTTCTTGTAGTGCTTAGTTGTCTTTAATTTCATTTGAAAAAAATTTGTTGGATCGTATTGTGACAGTTGTCATATGAGTATGCATTTAAAAAATTATCAAAATTCGTGAGTTTTTGTGTAGCCATTTTAACATTGAAGATGGAAGAGAGAAAACAACATTTTCAGCATATTATGGCTTATTACTTCAAGAAAGGTAAAAACACAAATGAAATGCAAAAAAAAAGATTTGCACAGTGTATGGAGAAGGTGCTGTGACTGATTGAACGTGTCAGAAGTGGTCTGTGAGGTTGTGTGCTGGAGATTTCTCTCGGGACAATGCTCCATGGTCAGGTAGACGACCAGCTGAAGTTTATAGCGATCAAATTGAGACATTGAGAACAATCAGCGTTATACCACGTGGGAGATAGTGGGCATACTCAAAATGTCCAAATCAAGTATTGAAAATCATTTGCACCAGTTTGGTTGTGTTAATCGCTTAGATGTTTGGGTTCCACATTAAGTTAAGCAAGAGAAGCCTTCTTGACCGTGTTTCCACAAGTGATTCTCTACTTAAATGAAACAAAAACGTTTTATTTTTAAGACAAATTGTGACAGGCAATGAAAAGTGGATACTTTACAATAATGTGGAACTGAAGAGCTCGTGGGGCAAGAGAAATTGACTACCACCAACCACACCGAAGGCTGGTCTCCATCCAAAGAAGGTGCTGTTGTGTATATGGAGGGAATGGAAGGAAGTCCTCTGTTATGAGCTCTTTCTGGAAAGCCAAACAATTAATTCCGACAAGTGCTGCTGCCTATTAGACCAACTGGAAGCAGCACTCGATGAAAAGCGTCTGGAATTAGTCAACAGAAGATACATGATCCTCCATCAAGATAACACAAGATCACATGTTTCTTTGATGACCAGGCAAAAACTGTTACCGCTTGGCTGGGAAGTTCTGATTCATCCACTATATTTACCAGACATTGCACCTTTGGATTTCTATTTATTTTGGGCTTTACAAAATTCCCTTAGTGGAAAAAATTTCAATTCCCTGGAAGATTGCAAAAGGCACCTGGAACAGTTCTTTGCTCAAAAAGATAAAAAGCTTTGGGAAGATAGAATTATGAAGTTGCCTGAAAGATGGCAGAAGGTAGTGGAACAAAATGGTGACTAGGTTGTTCAATTTTAAAGTTATTGGTGAAAATGAAAAATGTGTCATTTATTTTTACTTATAATCTGAACTAACTGGCCAACCCCGTACTTACTCAAGTAGTTACAGTTCATATAGCTGTCACTAAGGCGTGACATTTAAATCTCCGGTCACTGACTTTGTTGTTGGTTTACATTTCACCCTCAGGAGAAACTCCAGATCCTTTTGCATGGAATGAAAACACCGAAATCCATTTAGTTCTTGCCAAATAATTCAACCTTATCTCTAGATGCTACTTACCTCTGTCTGCCCCTTTGCTCTAGCATCTAGCCAAACTACACAACTTCTAATTCCACTAGTGTCTTGCTCGCCTCTAGTCTGGGCATCTGCTTCATTGTCCGGCATACTCTTTCACCATCCTTCCGGTATCCACTTACATATCTATTACCTCCATCAAAGAGCTGACATTATTGACACAAAACTGGGACGTCCCTTCTGTGTGTTCCACTAGTTCCCCGTTTTATATTTGTAGTTGTGTATATGACTGAGTGGAAACTGCCTGTTCATCTCTTTTCAGTTTACAGTACGTGATTGTTCACGGGTGGACTGTGTCATTTTCACCTTGTAACTCCAGTGCGTGTCACACTCCCTTAGCATATAGTTGTTCAGTAAACGAATGAAGAAGGAGAAAACCAAGAAGCTCTGATACTCAGCCACAATAGCAATTAACTCAGTGTGCGACCATGGACAAATAATATCTCATAGTAATCTTGTGTGTTTATTATAGTCATTTATTATATACACATTTTCATTCTTGTTAACACATACTTTTTATATTTTAGATAAAGAATATAATTATTTCTTTTCAGAAGCTGCTGAGTTTGAGTGTGGTTATCTTAGAGGATCAATTGGCCAGAAAGCTTCATATAAAGATCTACTTTGGAAACCGTAATGGGAATATGCAGAGGCTTTGAAGAAAAAGTATATCAACAATTTTTTATCTACTGGATTAATTGCCTTACATTAAAAACATGATATGTGAAATCTTTACTAAAGAAAATACACTTAGATCACATGTGTATAATGAAAATTTCTATAGTATTATAAACTATATTTCTTGGCATCTAAGTTTATGCAGTATTGTAAATGAAAGCCAGCAGTGTTGAGTTTTACATACTCAGACTGCCCAGATACCAGCTATTTAAACAACATTCAGCCAGCCAAGTTGTCATTCATGCATTAGTAGTGTTAATTGAGAGCTTTTTTGTATTTCCCAATCGTATCACTATATTTGGTCCGAAAGAGTTAGACAGACATCATTTCGATATCTGCTGTGGCTACCACCAATGTTTGGATGTGTTACAATAGTTACAGTGCCATCAGACTTATCATATGTAATTTGAAACACTAATTCATAAATCTTTCCTCGTGGTGAAATTTTGCCTAAGGCTATTTCCTTTTTCTGTGGATTTTTAATTTATTTCAAAACAATTTTAAAATTAGAGAAAGTTCCAAGTTTTAGCACAGAGAACTCTTTGCCCCTGAGCCTTTGGGTAGCCAATCGCCGACATCATGCCGCCCTCCCCGGTGCCTTTCGTGCTTATTTCCTACCAGACAGAACATTGCACTCGCCCACCAGGCGGCCTTCACAATCGGAAAATCAACACTAATGCAGACTACTATTGAATCCGCCATATTCTTTTCAATTTTTGCAACTTGTCTGTAGTATCTGCTCTAGCAAAAAGGTCCTGTTTCAATCCACGGATGCATTTAGTCGTTGTGTCTATTTGTCTCCTTCAGTCTGGGAGAGCTCCTGAGTCTTCCCTTGACTTTCATGACCTTGAATTTTTTGAAGAGTAAGTTCCAGTAATGTAGAATGTTTTTCAGTGTGATTTTTTTCCCCGATGCTTTCTTATGACAAGTGTCAGATCATACATTTTTAGCAAGAGCATCACAGGAGTGGACCTGTACTCTTATCACTGAATCCTGTGATGTCACCTACAGTCTTGATTTGTGTCATTCTTGGTGATGTTAATGTTGATCCCTGAAGGTAGTTATCTGCCAGGTGTCTCCTCTGTAAGGTTTCCTTTATAATCAAGTAGTGTTTATAGGGAAGTACTTTGAGACTATGTAAATATAGCTTCTTCATTAAACTTGATTTATTCATTTATCAGTATAGATTTATGGTTCATTTTATCCAACAGGTTATAACTTGTTAAAATCATTTTTTAAATGTATTTTTCATTTAGGAATATACTGTATTGGGAATTTCAGACTTACAGAAATGTTCCAAAAAGAGCAGACGGAATTCCTGGATACCACTCCCAAAATGTTAGCATTTTACGCTATTTGCTTTATGCTCCCTTCTCTCTTTCTAGAGAAATATAAATGTAGGTATGTAATATATGAGGGAGGGGGCCTAAAACCTGGAATTGTCCTCTGGAGGGTGGGCCCCTTGTGGTACAGGCTTCCACCGCTAGGTGAGTGTTCTAGGAACCCATGTGTATCAGTGCACCAGCTGGTGTTGTGAGAGGCTGCATTCGGCTTCAGAGAACTGTTTTGAAGACTCTTTCAGTGCGTTTGCGTATGTAACAGGATCAGAAGCCTCCATCCAACTGATGCGGGATGGGGTCCCAGGCCCCTGCTGCCTTATGTCCCGCCAGGCGAGTGAGAATGTGGAGTACACGCTGCAGAGTCTGAGCAGCCTCCAGGGCGAGCGGCGCAGGAGGCAGCGGGGGCCAGATGCGGCGAGCGCAGCCCGAGAGCGCAGCCTCCTGGCAGCCGCCGAGTGGAGCAGCATCCTGCAGAGCGTGGGCGGCGGCATCCGGGACCTGAAGGCCCCCAAGCGAAGCAGCAAACCACGATGCCTTGTGCCAGTGCTTGCAAAACGTAGCCAGTACAGCTTCCCGTGCGGCCAGCGGGCTGGGCAGACTGGCAGGTGGGGACACTGTGAAACACCTGCCTGAGTGGGGAGGAGCCGGGGCAGAGTCATTGGGCAACGGAGCTCATCCCTGAAAGGGGCCCAGCGCCCCGCCCGGAGAGACGGTGCGCCCAGTGCTGGCAGCCAGCGCTCTCGGCTTCTAGGCCACACAGGCACCGGAATGCAAAGCCTGCGCCCCGCACCTGCTGCTGGGACCTACTCAAAGGCAGTGCCGGTGGAAGCAGAGCCCGGTAGCCATCTTGGGAGTGCAGGCTGGAGATGGCGCTCCTGCGATGGCCTAAGGAGGTGACGGCACCAGCAGGAGTCCGCCTGTGCGGAAGCCAGATAGCTTCCAGAGAATGACGGTAGATTACATGCTTCCGTGCCCAATGTAATGGAGATAATGGACCGTTTGGCACATGCTCTAGGGCGTTTCCATTATGTAGTGGATTTGGCGAATGCTTTTTTCTCCACTGCCATTGCGGCAAAAAGTCAAATGCAATCTGCATTCACCAGGGAAGGTGGACAATGGACTTATCTCGTGTTGCCAAAGGACTCTGGACTTTTCCCAGCCTGTCATGGACTCGTTGCCCAGGATCTGGTGACCTGGGAGCACGAACGATGTTGTGCTAATCTCCGATTCTCTTGCAGATCTAGAAGCGACAGCAACCAGCTTGCAGACGGCATTGACCGACTGGGACTGGGCCGTGGGTGAGGACAAGGTGCAAGGGCCTGGTTACAAACATATTTGGGCCTTTTGGAGTTTTGGTGTATGTTCCATCCCCATTTGGCAATCCTTATGCGCTCCCTTCATGGCTTAGTGTGCCGGTGGGGGGGCTTCTTGGGACTGGACTCCGGAGAGGGAAGAAGCTTTCAGAACCATGAAACGGGCTGTTGTCCAGGTACAAACTCTCTATGTGGTTGATCCTGCCCTTCTCTTCCTCCTGACTGTACAAGTCACAGAGGCTGGAATGGGTTGGGGCTTATGGCAGAGGCAGGGGTCCCAGAAGGTACCCGTAGGATTTTGGTCACAGCTATGGAAGGGAGCTGAGAGTCGTTACTCTCTCATAGCGAAGCAACTGGCTACCATTTATGCAGCCTTGATGGCCACTGAGGCGTGTCCTGGGTAAAGACCCCCTGGAAGGGGTGGCACTGGGAACAGAGCCCCGGAAGGGGTGGCACACACTGACCAAGAGGGGTGCATATTTGGACCAGAGGGCATGGTTTTCTGCAAGTCCTTTATCTACAGTGTTGCATGCTTTGTTAGGTCCAGTGCAGTTTTGGGCTGATGTCCCGGTAAAACCCAGCCAGGGTAGACCCGACCAGGGTGAGCTTCGGGCTGACACCCCTATAGCACCGGAGGTTCCCATAGAGGCTCTGAGAGATCTGGAGGTCCCAGTAGAGGCTCCAAGAGAGCTGGAAGTCCAGGTAGAGGAGCAGATGCCAAGCCCCTACTAAGGACAGGCTCCTATACTGGTGGAAGCTTGGTATACAGATGGCTTCTGTTGTGGACAACTCCCAACGTGGGCTGCTGTCACTACACAGCCCCACACAGACACATTTTGGTATGAAACAGGAACAGGCCAGCCAGCCAATGGGCAGAATTGAGAGCAGTATGGCTTGTGTTGACTCAGGAAGCCGGACCGTTGCATGTCTGTACTGATAGTTCTATGTCTCTGTTGCTCTCTATGCTGTTGTTGTGGCCTCTGTGCCCAAGGTCACGCGCTGTGGACAAAGTCCCGTGCTGCAGCCCTGTAAGGGGTGGAGTGTGGGAGTCTGTCCGGGGTCTGTCCAGGGTAGAGGGCCTGGGCCTCCGTGTGCCCTAGAAGGTCAGTCTGGGCAAGCAGCCCAGCGGTATCTTGAAGGTCGCTCAGGGCAGGCACTCCAGAGCAATGTCATACACGTGCGCGGTAGGTTCCAACCACCGAAGTCCACTATTGTCTAAACTTGTATAACCCCCCGTAACCAGCAATAAGCGTGCGTGCCAGCAATAACGCTGCTGCTGGGGGCGTGTGGACGCTGCTTCAATGAAGCGCTGCTGCTGCAGCTCCTATGCCCGCCCCTCATTCTTTCCTCCATTTGGGCATCTCACCACCGAACCTGCCCGAGCAGAACAGCTGGGTTCTGACGCACAACACACACATACACACACACACACACACAACCCTGCACGTGTAGGAGTGCCTTTGAAACAGGAAGTAGGTAGAACCTGAAATAATGTAGAGAAAAGCATGAAAATGAAAACCAAAGGGGCCTCCAGGAGATGGCTGGCGGAGGCCTGATGGCCCCTGAGGAGGCGGACGGCAAGGGCTTCCCGGCAAGCGAACAAAAGGACCCTGAAGCCTGGACGAAAGGGGACTTGCTATAAAAAGAGCTGAAAGTAAAATCGATGTGGAAGACATGCTAAAGAAGGGCTGTTAGCCCTGGCTCCAGTGGATCGAGTGCCCACCTGAGCACTGGAAAGTCACAGGTTTGATTCCCAGTCAGGGCACATGCCTGGGTTGCAGGCCAGGCCTCTGGTTGGGGGGCGTGTGAGGCGCAGCCAATCGATGTATCTCTCGTACACTGATGTTTCCCTCCCTGTCTCCCTCCATTCCCCCTCTCTAAAAGGAAATATATAAAATCTTTTTTTTAAAAAAAAGACTATTAAATATAAAAGAACCAGAACTTACTGTTTTCAAATATCCATTTCTCGTTTATAGCTTCTCCCACACGTCCAACTGTCAAGTAATGCTAAAATAAAACAAATGGCTTCAGGGCGAAAATGAAATCGAGGGCGCGTACAGGAAAACATGGTCTAAGGATGAAGCCAAGACTGAAAAACCCTTACTTAGCACCTCAGAAAGATGTAAGGTGGCTTCTCAAAGTCCTTCAAGGATCATGAGAATATAAGAATTTTAGAGACTCTGTCTTACAATAGGTCCAGGAAGCCTGAGGTGAAGATCTTATCCCAAAACAGTTTGTAAGAGTGGTTTTTCTAATGGCATGAGCCCCAGTAAAATTTACATGAAACTCAAAGCTTCAAGAGAATTGTAGAGGCACAAGCCCTTGCTTGCTAGTTCGTTCTAAAGGAGACCAAGATAGGACACAATAAAAAGAGGCCTGTGGATCGTAGATTTGGTACCGGGAGGAAGCAGGCTGAGAAAAGGGCCCCTACCACAGGCCACTCCTTCTGAAAAAAAGGACAGAACAAAAAGCGCAGAGGGCTCCGCCAGGGCCATGGAGAAACATTCCGAGGTTAGGACCAAGTTTTCCTCCCCACCCCTCAGTGAGGAAACAGAGAACATTATGACATCATTTTAAATCTCACTAGTAAAACAAAGGTAGTGTCCTCTGGCACTATTAGATACAATTTCTCACCTACCTTACTTCAAGCTTGTTTGTATGAAAAAGTAAGACCATCTCATCTCTACGTTACACCACAGTGTTTCTCCATAGCACACAAATTGGCTTTAAGATTTTGAAATTTCAGAAGGGGACAGTCCAGATTGTGTGTGTGTGTGTGTGTGTGTGTGTGTGTCTGACTCACTCCCCTTGAGAGCAGCACTGCTGAGTAGAGCAAAACTTGCAAAAAAAAAATCCGTGATGGTGATGCTTTCACCTTTTTCCAAGCCCTTTAAAAAACTGAATTTTGGGGTGACGTCGGTTCATAAACCATACAGGTTTCAAGTGTACAATTCAATAAAATATCACCAACACACTGCACTGTGTGCACTGCCCCAAGCACAGCCTCTTTCGGCTCCATTTTCCCTTCCTTTGCCCACCTCCACCTATCTGCCATCCCCCTTTCCCTCTGGCCATCGCCGCGCTGTTATCAGTGTCTGTGTGTTTTATGCACACACACACACATATACATATGATTTATTTTTCTTAGTCCCTTCACGTTCTTTCATCCAGCCCTCAACCCCACTCCCTTCTGACAGCTGTTGGTCTGTTCTCTGTCTCTATGCTTCTGTTTCTATTTTGTCACTTTATTTTGTTCATTAGATTCCACATGAAAGTGAGATCACATGGCATTTGTCTTCCACCAACTGGCTTATTTCACTGAGCATGATCATTACCAGGTCTGTCCATGCGGTTGCAAAGGTAAGATTTCCTCCTTTCTAATGGCCAAGAAGTATTCCATCCTGTGCGTGTACTGCACAGACTTTTTATCCACTCATCTACTGGGCTGTTTCTAGCTCTTGGCTATTGTAAATATTGCTGCTGAGAACATAAGAGTGCATATACCCTTTCGAATTAGTGTCTTGGGATTCTTCAGATATATCCCCAGAAGTGGGATTGCTGGGTCAAAGGCAGCTGCACTGTTAATTTTTTGAGGTATCTCCATACTGCTTTCCATAGTGGTTGCATCAGTCTGCATTCCCACCAACACTGAACTAGGTATAGAGTTCCTTTTTCTCTACATCCTCGACAACACTTACTGTTGGTTGATTTATTGATAACAGCCATTCTGACAGGTGTGAGGTGAAATCCCATTGTGGTTTTAATTTGCATCTTTCTGGGGATTAGTGGCGTTGAAAATGTTTTCATATGGCTGTTGGCCATCCATATGTCCTCTTCGGAGAAGTATCTATTCAGGTCCTCTGCCCATTTTTAAATTGGGTTGTCTTCTTGCTGTTGCATTGTACAAGTTCGTTATATATTTTGGACATTAACCCTTTATCAGGTGGGTCATTGGTAAATATGTTCTTCCATTCAGTGGGGTTTCTTTTCATTTTGTTGATGGCTTCTTTTGCTGTGCAAAAGCTTTTTATTTTCATGCAATCCAATTTGTTTATTTTTTCCTTTGTTTCCCTTTTCCAGGAGATATATTGGCAAAAATACTGCTACGAGAATGGTCTGAAATTTTACTGCCTATGTTTTCTTCTAGAATTTTTATGGTTTCATGACTAACACTTTAAGTCTTTAATCCATTTTGAGTTTATTCTTGGGGGTGGTGTATGTTGGTGATCCAGTTTCAATTTTGCCTGTATCTCTCCAATTTTTCCAACACCATTTCTTGAAGAGAGGCAGTGAAATTGAGTGTTGAGTCCATGAACTGTGAGTTAAACACAATGAAGGAAATGGCTAAGTCAGCAGGTCCTCTTACCAGGATTTAATGGAAATGGGAGTGATGTGGAAACCACTGAGTTAGAGACTAAAGGTTTGAAGGGAGGGAAAAAGGGTCACACACTTTCTCTGGAAGACTACTTTCCTATCATGTCAGAGCCAGCAAAACACAAGCTGGTCACAGGCTTTATCAAGAAGCGAAAGATCTCCACAGAAGTGGAGTGAAGGACATTCCACTACATTGACTTTTTAATATTACATGAAACATCTGGTAATATCAGATGACCGGGAAAAAGTTCTCATAAAGTTTGATTTGGTACTGGAGTGAGGAAAGACAGATAGATCAATGGCTTAGAAAAGGGAATCCAAAATTCAACCCTCACATCTGTGGCTAAGTGCTTTTCGAGAAGCATGTCAGACAATTAAATCAGACATAAGCAGCCTTTTAAACAAATGGTACTGGGGCAACTGGACATCCTCATGCAAAAGAATAAAATTAGACTGCTATCACATACCATATATAAAAATTACCTCAATATGTAAAAGCTAAAACTATAAAACTCTTAGAAGAATATACAGGTGTATATCTTCATGACTAGATTTGGATATTTTTCTTAGATGTGAAACCAAAAGACAAAAATATTGTCGATTAACTGGGCTTTATCATAATAAAAAATTCTGTGTTTTAAAGGGTACTGTCAAGAAAGTGATTAGATAATCTACTGAGTGAGAGAAATATTTGAAAATCCTATGTCTAATAAGGGATGAGTATCTAAGGTATAGAAAGAAATCTTACAATTCAACAATAAAAAAACCAATCCAATTTAAAATGGGCAAAAGAACTCAACAGACAGTTCTTCAAGTAAGATATACAAATGGATAATAAGCATGTGAAAAGATAGTGAACATCATTAGTCATCAGAAAACTGCAAATCCAGATCACAATAAGATGCCACTTCATGCCCCCTGGGAGGGCTATAATCTAAAGTAAAGACAAGCAATGACAGGTGTTGGCAAGAATGTGGACGAATTGGAAACCTTACACTGAGAATAAAAATGAAAATGGTGCGGCCGCTTGGGAAAACAGTCCAGCTGTACCTCAACAGGTTAAAGATATGATCCAGCTAGTCCACTTACAAGTATAATCCCAAGAGAACGGAAACAGGCTCACATAAAAACTGGGACATGAACGTTCATAGCAGCTCAGTTAACAATGTCAAAAAGCGAGAACCCACAGACCCATCAAATGACGAATAGATTATACAAAGAAAGGCAGTCACACCATACAATGAAATGTTATTCAGCAATAAGCAGACGTGAAGCACCGATGCCAGCCTGGCTGGTGTGACTCAGTGGGTTGAGCGCCAGCCTGAACCGAAAGGTCACCAGTTCCTTTCCTGATCAGGACACATGCCTGGGATGCAGGCCAGATCCGCAGCTGGGGCTGTGTGAGAGGCAATTAATCGATGTGTCTCTCCCTCTTTCTCCCTACCTTCCCCTCTCCCTAAAAAATAAATTGACTAAAATTTAAAAAGATTAGGCTAAATGAAAAAGGCTGTCACAAAGGACCACATATTGTGTGATTCCACTGATACGAAATGCCCGGAACAGACAAGTCTGTGGAGACAGAGGGTACGGCAGCGGCTCCCTAAGGCTGGAAAGAGTGGGGAAGTGGAAACTGGCACAGGGTGGTTGCTAAGGGCACGGGGTACTTTTTAGGGTGATGGAAATGTCCTAAAATTATGATGATGACTGCATAACTCTTTGAATATACAAAAAGCCACTAAATTGCACGCTTCCAATGAGTGAGCTGTAGGGTATATTCACTATATCTCAATAAAGCTGTGAACCAAAAAACATGCTTTTGATTTGGTGCCGGTGCTTGGGGTCCCGTGATGGTGCGCTTCTTGCTGGGGTTCAAGACACAGCAGAGTTAACGGTAATCTCTTTCTACAGTAAAATGATAGAAAAGCTCTTTCACTGACATCAAGTCTATAAAATTATGGGAAACATCTGTATTTCACTGTTCAAAGCATTAGCTGATATATATTTCCCCAAACTGGGTAATTTTGGGGTCCCAAAACTGATTAAAATTACCTTAAGTATTAACATACTAATCTGAATATCCCTTCCAGTGTGCTTCGTTTTTAAATCTCCAGGGAAACTAAGCTCTCCATTTTCATATTCATTTAGCTGCTTTCCTGTATTTTTGAGGAGTTTCTTAAATCTGCAGAAATGTACAAAATGAGTAAGTCAATTCTTTGAGAGTAAATATTTAATAATTATTTTAACAGATATGATATCCTATCATATAAAATAAATAAATCTATAAATCATAATCCTCTCATTTGTTCCAACCTAATATCGTTTGAAAGCATACCATCTAAATTATAATCTTATTTCAATAAAATGGATAACCTGTATTACATATATGATACAGTGTTAATAACTATTGAGTTCTCATTAATGTTATTAATATTTGTTTTAGTATGTTAATATAAGATAGTAACCTATTATTAAATATCAACTAGAAACCGGAGATCAGTATCCAAGGTGAAGAAGAAAAGCATAATTATATGCAAATATGTTGAAAAGACACAAAACGCCTTTTGGCACCTACTGATGACCGTCTATGGGAAGAAAAGTACCACCACCACCACCAGCAGACAACACGAAGGAGATCCCTCAAAACAGGAGAAGAAGCAGGAAAGGAAAATCTTGGATGGTTTAGTCGAAGGGAAATCTGGAAAGGGCAAGGTGTCTGAAGAAAGGAATCAGGAAAGAAAGGAAGGCTCTTCGAAGGGGAGATACCTGCTAGCACAACGTTGACACCATGAAAGGGATGTGAAACAATGTGGAGAGACAGTGAAAGGGAGAGGAAAAGCACTGGGGAGAAAGGGAGAACAAACCAAAATACTCGGCAAATAAACAGAAAGGAAGCCTGTGGGGGCTTCCCAGACCCTGGGAAAGGTGCCATTACTTTTGTATATGAGTGGTAAACACAGGATTACTCAACTTCTTTAAGTCATATGTACATTTTCATATGTGTGATGTATTTTGTAACTAAAAAGAAGAGGGAAAACAAGCTAAATCAAGATAACTTTTGAGGCTGTTAAATGACACAGATAGTTTTCTAGATATTAAACTATTTGAATGCTGAAGAAAAACATACCTCTTTATAAAAGAAGGAAAGATTACCAAAGAGAGCAAAGCCATCTTGCAGAAATAAAAGTTCAAGGCAGACATTAAAAGCACAGCTTACAGGATATGCAAAAGGCATTCTCATTATTGTTTTAGGAATCATTAAAGAGTAAGCAGAACCTTTTGGCATTCAGAGGTTTCAGACTGTGCTGTGAGACTCTGAAGTAAACTTTTACGTAGGATAATTTGTTTAATTATGAAAATTACAGAGAGAGAATAAATTTATATTTTGGTTTTAATAAAATAAAATGACAGTTATACCTTAATTAATAGTATAAATGATCTGAAATATTAAAACCTTACCAGTAATCTCTCTTTCTGAATCACCATTTTCCTTCATTTCTTCATCCAAGCTATCTTTCAGAGATGGCTTTAACGCACCGTATTTCTTTAGTTGTTCCCTCTCATCTTGAGGCTTTGAAAAATATTTTAAAGAAAATTATTTTTAAAAATCTAGAGTCTCATTCTTCCTTCTTAAAAATATTATTTCTCATGAATTCATGAATAATATGTGTAGACAGGTTTATAAAACGCAGTTTATAAACCTGATGCCAATAAGAACAGATTTCAAAAATAATGACTTCTCACTGCAGCTTAATTTGACTTTACATTTTCATCACTTTTTCTCTGAACTTAAATTGCCAAAATTTGTTAAAATGGAGGTTTTTACATATAAAATACAAAGCATTAAAAATTTTTTAAGAGAGTGGCTACGTTGACATTTTAGTTTCTAAAGATGCCCTAGAAATATTTTCATCAGTATTGCAAGATATGCCAGATTCTGTTAAATCACATCTTCCTAAAATAATCTTTGAAAAATTCCTATGCAGTCCCCATTACCTTATGATGATCATCTGACTTTAGGATGAGATAAAGACCCTCCATTTCTGCAAGCATTGTTCCATAGGTTTCAATTTCTCTATTAAAAGAGTGCTTACTTTTCTCTTTAAATAAAGTCTGTCTCTCTATATTTTATAAAAACATCATTTTTACTTGATACTTACAGCTTTTTCTACCTCTTCCATTAAACTGAAATGTTCTTTAATGCAAGGTCTCATCCAAATACTCATATTTTCACCACTTACTCTCTTCTTTTACGTAAGAAACTCACTTTCAGCCCTATCATTGCACTAAAAACTTTTTGAGGGTCATCTTTTCCTTAAGTCCTTCTCCTGCTTTACTTCGCAGCAGCAGCTGATAACAGCGACCACACACCCTCCCTCTGCTCCTCTAACCCCAATTCATTTCTAAACAGTAACTCTGATCTTCAAGGCCTGGACTCTTTCTATTCCTTTTTTAAAAGTCTCGCAGGGTTCCTTAAATCTCAACACTTCCAACCAGACTCCCTAAATCAACATTTGCAACCTTGACCCCTTTCCTGAGGTCACCTGTACTTTTCTTTTAAGGTAGTAATGAGTGTGAAATGGGAGAAAATACGCTGAACGACTTTACTAGAAATAAAACACTTACCAAGAAATTATCACTGAGTGTGTATTTTGGCATATTATTGTCTTCCAAAGCTCCTTGTACTAAAATGGGATACTGCCTGGAGAAAACTGTTACTTTCCTCAAAAGTAGGAGAATGACATCTAAAATATGGTGTCTGAACTGGTTATACTTTCCCTCCTTACTGTCAGTGGAAGTGAAAACTAACCTCTCTTTTAACCTACCAAGGGGATGAAATCACTTCTAGAAACTGCAATATCTGTTGTTTGCAGTGATATTTTTGAGATCATGGAAAGCTCATCAATCCTATGGAAAATATTAAAAGGCTCTCCTTGCATGAGGCCACAGCGAATGTCACCAGTTCACTGTTGGAGACAAATGGATTTGAATTAAGAATATCATTTTACCCAGTAGACCGAAAATGCCACCCCATTTAAAAGTGGAGTTTACAGTCTGAATACACAGAACTCTACAGTAGGAGTTTTCACTCTGCCTCTGTTTTAATGGATTAAGTTTCCTATAATCCTTTTCTCCTGAGAACATTCCATAAATATTCAACTTTTCTAACACTTTCATAGTGTTAGAATTATAAAAAATACATGTACTAACAACTAATCATCTAGGCCTTGTCCTAAGAACTTCTATATACATCAACGAGCTCACTGAATTATCACAACCTGGAATGAGAGGTTAAAAACATAAAGAAGTTCAGGACTGTGCGTTTGTGCATATGTACGTGTTTGCGCAGATATGCTTTTAAAAGCCTCTGTGTTTCCCACCTGCACAGCACTGGTTTTTAAGATATACACACACAAAAATACAAACACATGAGCATTTGAAAATGAGTAAGCAAAATACCTTAGAATTTATTTTCTCGTGAGCTATTTGTATCTCATTCTGTTTGCAAAGGTGACTGGTCAAAATTCCATCTTGTCATATTCTGGCATTCTGTTCCTGAGAAAGTTGCCTCGGAGTGTCACTTCGCTCTTCAACAACCTAGAGACACATTTCATTTCATTTTGGTCTCATAACATTAAAAAAAGAAGTCATAAGCTTAAAACTAGAACCTGTTAAAAGAGGGTAGCCTTTTTAATCACAAGGATCTTATCTTCCATGAAAAACTCAAATATTAATTTAAATAATTAAATTTGTCAAAGAGCAAAAACACAATGCTGAGAAATGCAAATTTTTTAAAAGTCAAGTAGACACCTGACTACTTCCACTTTGATCTCAAGGCAATTTCGCCTATATGTTAATGTTTCAAAAAGACAAAGGTAATATTTATGTTCATGGATAAACTGAATCTCCCTTCCATTTCTTCATTTAGAAACATAAACATATTTCCATTTAAGATAGTGGTGTAGGTGAACATGGCTCGCCTCCTCACACAACCACATCAAAATTACAACTAAACTACAGAAAAAACATTATTCAGAAGCACCAGAAACAGAGAGAACGGAAGTCCTACAACTATGGAATTAAAGAAGAAACCATACGGTGACTGATAGGAGGGGCGGAGATTCAGAATTGGCTGGTCCCACACCCAAGGGTGGCAGACAAAAACAGGGAGCGATATTTTGGGAACAAAGGGTCCCAGCCCCACACCAGGCCCCCCAGCCCAGGCTTCCAGTGCCAGGAAAATGAGTCCCCATAACTTCTGGCTGTAAAAACCACAGGGGACTGAGGCTCTGGAAGAAACTGCTAGAGTCCCAGGAGGTTCCTGTAAAAGATCCCACACTCAGACTTACTGAACTCGCCCCCTCTGAGCTCCAGCACGGGACCAGGCCGAAAGGCACCAGAGGCATATGGGGAAGAACTGAAGTGCCTGGAATCAGGGTGAGAGCAGGGGGCAGCTTCCTCCCAGACAAAAGTGCTTATAGAGGCCATTGTTCCTTTTCAGGGCCTTACCCTAACAGAGCGGGCGGGCGGGTGGCATATATGAGACTCCTTCGACCTGGCTCACACTGCTTACCCAGCCCTGGCGATTCCCTGGGGCTCTGCCTCACCCAGCTTTTGGGCCCACCCAAGCTGTTTCCAGTGGCTTTTCCATACACATGGCTTGTCTTGGGCGCATGCTTCAGGTTTTCCTAAATTCCCACAAAAAGTAGTACTTGGCCTCAGCACGCCCCGTGCCTGTCGCTAAGTGGTGCCAAGCACAGCAGTAGCAGCAGCTGGCCTTGGTTCACAGCTTGGAATCACTTGGGCACCTCGAAAACCAGCATAAGTAGCAAACAATTGCAGATCACTTTGTAGCTTAGGCCAGGAGGCCCTGGTCAGAACACAGGCTGTTGTTTGGCTAACCTTGGCCTACACCTCCTGGGAGGCCCCCGAGACTGTGCACCCAACGGACAGCTACAGACCATGTGGGAGCACCTCCATAAGCGACACACTCAAGGGGTGGACTCAGAGGGCACCAGAGCACAGCACAAGTAAGTGCTCCTCTGTGGACTGGACCTCTGCACATCTGATCGTCCACAGTGGTCTCACCAGCACGGGCACAGTGTTCAGTGGTCACAGCCAGTCCATGCAGCTAATGCGCCTGAGTAAAATCCCTGCCATTGACCTGCCAACAGCAATCACGGCTCAACTCTAAGAGGAGGTTGAACACAGTCCACACAGTGGGCACAATTTGAGTACCCAGCTTGGGTGATAGAAGAGGCCGTGCCATAGGACCCTACAGGACGCTTACTACATTAGGCCACTCTTCCAATCTAGGGAGCCTTAGCAGCTCTCTCTAATACTCAGAAACCAACACAGGGAAGCTGCCAAAATGAGGAGACAAAGATGCATGACCCAAGTGAAAGAAGAGAACAGAACTCTATAAAAAGAATAAAACAAAATGGAGATCAGCACTCTACGAGATACAGAGTTCAAAACACTGGTTATAAGAATACTCACTGAACTTAGTGAGAACTTCAACAGCATAAAAAAGGCCATTCAAAACATAAAAAAATGACCAGGCAGAAATGAAGGCTACACTACCTGAAATGAAGAACAATTTACATGATATCAACAATAGAGTGGATGAAGCCTGAGAACCAAATCAGTGATTTGGAATATAAGTAAGCAAAAAAAGACCCAATCAGAAAAACAAGAAGAAAAAAGCTCCAAAAACCTAAGGATAGCATAAGAAGCTTCTGGGACAACTGCAAGCATGCCAACAATAATAT
>PVJD01016210.1:0-21927 GCA_004026545.1 Mormoops blainvillei | reverse complement strand
TATTCTTTCTAAGAACACAAGTTTTTAGTTTAATGATGTTCTCCACTGCACATTTATCTATTTCATTAATTTGATTTCCTTTTATTTTCTTCAATCTTTTAGATTTATTCCATTTTTCTTTTTTAACTTAAGCTAAATGCTTATGTGATTTTCAGTATTTTGTTTTTAGCATTAAAAACTATACTTTTATATAGTAAAAACTATACTTTTATACTTTTTATACTTTTTATAAAATTATAGGTTTATGCTTTTATACTTTTTATAAAGTATAAAAGTTTTATATAGTAAAAACTATACTATACATTATTAGCATTAAATACTATACATTTTTCTATGTAGACCATTTATTACATCTCATATTTTTAAAAAGGATTTTATTTCTTTATTTTTAGAGAGAGAGGGAGGGAGGGAGAAAGAGAGGGAAACATCAATGTGTGGTTGCCTCTGACAGGTCCCCCACCGGGAACCTGGCTCGCAACCCAGGCATGTGCCCTGACTGGGAATTGAACTGGCGACCCTTGGGTTCACAGGCCAGAGCTCAATCCACTGAGCCACTGCAGCCAGTGCAACACATCTCACATTTTTGATTTGTCAGAAATTTTACGGCCTTTCAGTTCTAATTTACACTATGATTTATTTTTTAAATGTGTGATTTTAAAATCTAAATATTTGAGGATATCGATAATTGAATTTTTGTTGACTTCTAACTTAATTTCTGTATGGTTAGAGAATGTGTTCTGTAGATACAGATTACTTTGACTTCTGTTGTAATTTGCTTTAGAGCATAACACATGGTCAATTTTTACATATTTTCCATGCGTGCTTGAGAAGAATGTGTATTCTCTAATTGTTGGGTAGCATTCTATAAATATTCAAGATCTCAAACTTAATATGTTATTCAAATAGTCTATAATTTTTTATTTTTTATCTGCTTGAAGTATCAATAATTGAGAAACAACTTTTCAAATCTACCCCTAAGATGGTAGATTTAAAATTTTTTCTTCTATCACTATTAAACTTTGCATTCCATTGTGACTGATAAATGATCTGCTATCAGTCTAACTATAGTTCCTTTGTAAGGTATCTCTCTTTCTGTTTTTAAGATCTATTTTGATCGTGTCCTGAAATTTCACTATATGTCTCTACTCTAGGATTCTATCTCTCACTTTTTCTCTCCCCATCCTTATCTACCTATTTCTACTTCTATATCTCTATTTTCCCTCATTAATTTAGACTATGTTATGTTTCCTAAATTTGGGTATTCATGTATTTCATCAGTTCTGAAAAATTCTCAATAAATGTCTACAAATAGAGCCTCTCCTCAATTCCTTCTATTCTCTCTTTATGTATAGATATAAATTAAGTGTTTGTATTCTGTACTCTATCTCTCTCTTTCATTCCAGCTCCTTTTATTTCTGTCTCCACTGTAGAAAATTCTTCTAGGTTTTACTTCTAGCTTGCTAATTTTCTCTTCACGTGTGGTCTGAGTTCTTTTTTTTTTTTTTAACTATTCAATGAATTTCTTATTTAAACAAATATATTGCACATTTCTAATAATTTAGTTCCATTTAATTATTTTTCAAAATTTCCATGCAACCACTAATAGTCTTGTCGCTTTCTCAACTTTTTAAAAATTGTTGTTCAAGTACAGTTGTCTTCATTTTCCACCCATCCCCACCTCCCACCCTCAATCCCACCCCCATTTGGTTTTGTCCATGCATCTTTTATACATGTTCCTTGACAACCCCTCCATTTCTTTCACCTGTTATGCCCCTCCTCCTCCCCTCTAGTTACTGACAGTGTGTTCTTTATTTCAATGTTTCTGGTTATATTTTGCTTGCTTTTTTATTTTGTTGATTAGGTTCCTCTTATAGGTGAGATCATATGGTATCTGTCTTTCACCACCTGGCTTATTTCACTTAGCATAATGCTCTCATCTTTTTCATATATCCTTAATTTTAAAAAATATTTCATACATAAGTATTCTAAATATCTGAAGTCCTCAGGGACATAAATCTCATTATTGTTTTTGTGGGTTCTCGCTTATGGTGCTTTCCTTTTTTAGATGCTTGGTGATTTTTTATTATTGTGAACTCATATCTGCTTTTCTATAATCTGTCATAAAACTGCAGGCCTAAATTGGAAAATTTTTCAGAATATATATATATATATGTTTTTTGTTTGTTTGTTTGTTTGTTTTTGCTTTTCATAGGGCGGAAGGACACTACTAACCTGCCACCACAATAGTCCCTTCATTTGTTCTGGTTTAATGAGGGAGCCTCAGGCTCAGAGCCCTTTTCCATGTGCTCCCAATCTTGCTGCTATTTCAAGTCTTGGTGAACTGAAAACAGAACTACCATATTATTGGTATTTCAACTTAAAACAATTCCTGTATATCTAGCTTTCTTATCACTCTTACTCCTAGCTTTTGTTTCACTTCATAGTTTATACCGTTTAATTTCAGGAACTGAGGTGGTTCTTGAAATCCCCTCCCTATATTTTGTAATCTCAGGAATGCATAAAAACTATATTTTATCCAGGATCTTATTTTTTTTTGGTTAGTGAGTATTTCTATTATATCTATTACATCACATGGCTAGAAGGAGGAGTGTCTAAGCAATGTAAAGTTTTATGGCCACATACCATATTAAATGCCTTGAAACTTGGGCTCAAATAGACTACTACGAACTACTACATTCTGCAACACTAACAATTTTCTAAAATGCATAACTTGTCTTTCCTGAAAATAGTATGAATTATTAAACTTAAACAATTGATTAATTAGCAACAAGTGCAGTCTGCCTTACCTGAATACTTGACTTGGCAGAGAGCTAGTCATATAACAATGGTTTGTTTTAACCTTATCAAATCTAAGCAAATAAAAGTTTTCTCTTTTCCAGTTGCTGGGATCAACTCTTCTCCCCACCCTACTCCCCTGGCCCCATTAATGTTCTCCCTCCACTCCTGCTACAATGTTTAATCTTTGGAATTTCATTTCACAATCAAATTGACTGGAATAGAGGTTTTCCACAAATGGAGTAAAACCTGCAAGCTTTTATGATGATACAATAAAGAGAATTATTTTATTTTTCAATTAATTTTATATTTTTTAATAAAAATAACGACTTGCAAATACCTTTCATTTTTCACATTTTAAATACAGAAACTTAATTTTTTAATATTTATTAATTTATTGAGGTGACATTAGTTAATAAGATTGCATAGGTTTCTTTTTTATAATAATTATTTGTTTATTTGTTTATTTTAGACAGAGGGGAAGGGACAGAGAAAGAGAGGGAGAGAAAAATCAATGTGTGGTTCCTTCTTGTGCACCCCCGACTAGGGACCTGGCCTGCAACCCAGGCGTGTGCCTTGACTGGGAATCGATCCCTCAACCCTTTGGTTTATAGTCTATCTCTCAATCCACTGAGCCACTCCAGTCAGGGCATATATAGCTTTCAAGTGTACATTTATATGACACATAGTCTGTATTTTGCATTGTGTGCTCACCGTCCAAAGTTAAATGATCTTCTGTCAACATGAATTTGTCCCCTATTACTCTTTACTCCCTCAAACCACTTCCCTCTAGTCAAATATGCAAATTTCATTAATCCATTCCTATCAGAAAACTGTGCCACTGATTACCTTTATATGTTTAATTTCCAGGGATTTATTTCCTCTGCTAATAAGTCATAAATCTGACTTAAGTGGAATGGAGGGGAGACAGAAGTCATCACCCCCTTATAAAATCATACTTTTTCCAGGTTTTCAGATGAAACATTGACAAATATCTCAGCAAAAGTTTTAGTTATTAGAAATTTCATAATTTGGAATGGTAATTGTCAATTCACCTTATGTGTCATATGTGATTAGTGAAAAGGTTAAACGGCAGAGGCTCAATGGAGAATGCCTTCTAATTGTTCATCTGATCATATCCAAAATCAGGAGCATAATATTTAAAAATATACCTAATTTGGCCTTGTTTCAGTGCTTAATACCTCATCTGGAAAGCACCTCCTAAAAAATACATATTCTATCTTTCCATATTTCAGTTTATATTTAGCCATATGTGATGATTTTTAAAAAGATTTTATTTATTTAATCTTAGAGAGAGCAGAAGGGAGGAAGAGAGGGAGAGACACATTTATGTACAAGAGAAACATCGATCAGTTGCTTCTCCCACATGCCTCAGCTGGGGACTGGCCGGCAACCCAGGCATGTGTCTTGATTGGGAATCAAACTAGAGACCTTTCATTTTGTGGGATGATTCTCAACCATCTGAGCCACATTGGTTAGGGCGATATGTGATGATTTAATGATGCTGAGGTGAATGAAATAGAACTGAACGCTGAACAAATATCATTATCAAGTTTTTAAACATTACTCTCATCCTTTTCACCAAAAGTAAAGTTTGAACCATGTGTTTATCCTACATATTTTGATTTTTGGTAATACTTAAATCAGTCCTTCACAGAAATGGTTGCCAAATTTCTCTTTTTTAAAAGTAGGGTGCTGACCCATCCCCACCCATACCAAAAGTACGATCAAAACAGACATTCATATACAGACAAAAACACACAAGAAAATACATGCGAAGCAAGTTCTAACATGAGTTAAGGGGGCCGGTCAGTCTCTTCCTTGTCCCAGGCTGCAGCCTGAATGGTAACTCCTCAGAAATTTGCCACTTTGAGGAAGAGTCTGAAGTTCAATATCATCTTTAACTAGGTTGTAAAATGCTCAGAGTCAGGGTTTTCCTATATTTAGTGTAGACACTTAGGAGATATTTGTTAAATATCATTGCACCAGAATTATATTCTCAGGTATCTGTTGTTTTTTTTTCTACATGTTTCCCGTGAGTAAGCTCATCCATTATACTTTCAATTACCATCAATATATATAGCATTCCTATATCTATATTTAGCCCAATCCTCTACCAAGAATTAGAATTTCCAACTATCCCATGGTTATTTCCACTTGTATGAACCAAGGATGGTTAGGCATCACAAACTTAAAACACCCAAAATTGAGGTCAACTCTAATGCCTCCTAAATCTTTTCTTCTCCCCATGTTCTCTATCAGTCATTGCCATCAATAAGTTAGACACCTAGGGTGAGCATTTTCCTTAATAATTGACCTTTCATGGCCTCATGTGCACTAAATTATAAAATCCTGCTAATTTTATCTCCTAAATATTTCTTGAATCTGTTTTTTCTGCTCTGCTTTAACAGTCCTTGCTCTAGTTCTTCCCCTTATCATCTCTTACACATGGGAGTACCTGGGAACATTGTCACCCAACCATTGTGCTAGCCTCCCAGTATCAATTCTTATATTAGAATCTTCTAGTAGATCACTAACACTAACTTAATACATTTCAGTTTTTATGTTGTACAAGGTTCTTCTTTATCTGGTGCCTGCTGCCTATTCTAGCCTTTTTATAATTATTGTTCTATTAAAGTTGGCCCAATTTTCCCCATTGCTCTCCCGTGCCATGTCTGCCACCCACTCCCATGGTCAATCTCCACCCTATTGTCCATGTTCATTGGTCATTTATACCTGTTCCTTGACTAGACCCTTCCCCTTCTTTCCTCCCTTATTCACCTTCTGCCTTTGCTCTAGTGGCTGTCAGTCTGCTTCTTGTTTCCATGACTCTGCTTATATTTTGCTCATTTGTTTGTTTTGTTCATTAAGTTCCTCTTATAGGTGAGATCATGCAGTATTTGTCTTTGACTGACTGGCTCATTTCACTTAGCATAGTATTTCCAGTTCCATCCATGCTCTCATGAAAGGTAGGAGTTCCTTCTTTCTTACTGTTGCATGTACTCCATTGTGTAAATGTACCACAATTTTTTGATCCACTCATTTATTGATGGGCACTTAGGCTATATCCAGTACTAGGCTATTGTAAATAATGCTGCTATGAACATTGGGATGCATAAGTTCTTTTGAAATGGTGTTTCAATATTCTTAGGGTATAATCCCAGCAGTGGAATCACTGGATCAAAAGGCAGGTCCATTATTAGTTCTCTGAGGAAATTCCATACTGTTTTCCACAGTGGCTGCACCAGTCTGCAATCTCACCAACAGTGCACTAGGGATCTCTTTTCTCCACATCCTCATTGGCACTTGTTGTTTGTTGATTTGTTTATGATGGTCATTCTGATTGGTATGAAGTGGTATCTCATTGAAGTTTTAACCTGCATCTCTTTGACAGCTAGCGATGTTGAGCGTCCTTTCATATGTCTATGGGACCTCTGTATGTCCTCCTTGGAGAAGTGTCTGTTCAGGTCTTTTGCCCATTTTTTAATTGGATAATTTTCTTCCTGTTATTGAGTTGTATGAGCTCTTTATATATTTTGGAAATCATACTTTTGTCCATGTATCACTGGCAAAAAGTTTTCCCATACAGTTGGTTCCCTTTTCATTTTGATGATGTTTTCTTCAGCCATGCAGAAACTTTTTAATTTGAGGTAGTCCCAATTGTTTATAGTTTCTTTTATTTCCCTTGCCCTAGAGGATATCTTGGCAAAAATATTGCTATGTGGGATATCTGAAATTTTCCTGCCTATGTTTTCATCTATGACTTTTATGGCTTCACAGCTTATGTTTAAGTTTTATTCCATTTTCATTTTATTCCAGTGTATGGTGTAAATTGGTGGTCGACTTTCATTTTTTTGCATGTATCACTCCAGTTCTCCCAACACCATTTGTTGAAGAGGCTATTTTTACTCTATTTTATGCTTCTGCCCGCTTTGTCAAATATTAATTGACCATAGAGACATGGGTTTATTTCTGGGTTCTCTACTCTGTTCCATTGATCTATATGTCTGTTCTTATGCCAATACCAGACTGTTTTGATTACAGTAGCCTGGTAATATAGTTTGATAGCAGGTATTGTGATCCCTCCTACTTTGTTCTTTTTCAAAACTGTTGTGGCTATTTGGCATCATTTATGGTTCCATATACATTTTAAAAATACTTGTTCTATATCTGTGAAATATGTAACTGTTGTTTTAGTAGGAATAGCATTGAATCTATAGATTGCTTTGGGTAGTAGGGACATTGTAATGATGTTAATTCTTCCAATCCATGAACACAATCTATGCTTCCATTTATGTGTATCTTCCTTAATTTCTTTCTTCAGTGTTGTGTAGTTTTCTGAGTACAGGTCTTTTACCTCTGTGGTTAAGTTTATTCCTAAGTATTGTACTTTTCTTGTTGCCATACTAAATATTTTTTTTCCTAGGTTCTCTTTCTGATTTTCATAGTTGATGTACAAAAATGCCTTTGAATTCTGAATATTGACTTTGTATCCAGCTAGTTTGCCAAATTCACTTACTATGTTGAGTATTTTTTTTGCAGAATCTATAGGGTTTTCTAAATATACTATCTTGTCATCTGCAAATAATGGCAGTTTTACTTCCTCCTTTCCAATTTGGATGCCTTTTTCATTACTTTTTTTTGTGTGATCGCTGTGGCTAGAATTTCCAGTACTGTGTTGAATAAAAGAGGTGTAAGCCAGCACTCTTGTCTTATTCCTGAACTTAGAGGGAAAACTTTTAGTTTATCCCATTGAGTATAATGATGCCTGTAGGTTTTTTTGTATATGGCTTTTATGATGTTGAGGTATGTTCCCTCTACTCCTAATTTGCCTAGGACTTTTGTCATAAACAGGTGATGTAATTTATCAAATGCTTTTTCAGCATTTACTGATGTGATCATGTGATTTTTGTCTTTCCTTTTGTTTATGTGGTGTATTATTTTTATTGATTTGCAAATATTTTACCATGCTTGCATCCCTGGGATGAATCCTACTTGATCATGGTGTATGATCTTTTTAATGTAATGCTGGATCTGGTTTGCCAGTATTTTGTTTAGGACCTTAGCATCTATGTTCATCAGAGATACTGGAATGTAGTTTTGTTTCTTCGTTGTGTCTTTACCTGGTTTTGAAATTAGGCTGATACTGGCCTCATAAAAGAGTTTGGGAGTCTTCCCTCTTCTTGGATTTTTGGAATAATTTGAGGATAGGCATTAGCTCTTCCCTAAATATTTGGTAAAATATACCTGTGAAGCCGTCCAGTCCAGGGCCTTTGTGTGTCAGGATTTTTTGATTATTGCTTCCATTCCACCAGTTGTTATGGATCTATTCAAGCTTTCTGTTCCTCCTTGATTCAGTTTTAGAAGGTTATAAGTTTCCAGAAATTTGTCCATTTCACTCAGGTTGTCCAATTTCTTGGCATATAATTCTTCATAGTAATTTCTTACAATTCTTTGTATTTCGGTGATACTGGTTGAAATTTCTCCTTTTTTGTTTCTGATTTTATTTATTTGGGTTTTCTTTCTTTTTTTCTTAATGAATCTGGTTAAAGGCTTGTTGATTTTGTTTATCTTTTCAAAGAACCAGCTCCTGGATTTGTTGATCTTTTGGATTTTTCTTTTACTGTCTCTGTCATTTAATTCTACTCTGACCTTGATTATTTCCTTCCTTCTGCTCGCTCTGGGCTTGTTTGTTGCTGTTCCACTAGTTCTTTTAGATGTAGGATTAAGTTATTTTTCTGAGATTTTTCTATCATTTTAACGTAGGCCAGTATTGCTATGAACTTTCCCCTCAGGACTGCATTTGCTGTGTCCCACAAGTTTCCAGTTGCTGCGTGTTCATTTTTATTTGTTTCCAGAACCTTTTTGATATCTTCCTGTATCTCATTCTTAACCCATACATTATTTAATAGCTGGTTATTCAGTCTTCATGAACTTGAATGTTTTTGAGTTTTTTCCTTGAGTTTCATTTCTAGCTTCAAACCATTGTGATCTGAGATGCTTCATATTATTTCAATTTTCTTGAATTTGTTGAGGCATGTTTTGTCTTCTACCATGTATTCTATTTTTTAAAATGTTCCATGTGCATTTTAAAGGAAAGTATATTATAGTTTTTTGGGGTGAAACATTCTGTATATATCAATGAAGTCCATTTGTTATAGAGTGTAATTCAATGCTACAATATCTTTGTTGATTCTTTGCTTGGAGATGTATCCATTGTTGACAATGGGGTGTTAAAATTCCCTATTATGAGTGTGTTGCTATAGATATATTTCTTGGAGTTTCCAAGATTTTCCTTATATATTTGGATGCTCCTATGTTGGGTACATATATATGTTTACAAGGGTTATATCTTCTTGATAGATTATTCCCTTAAGTATTATGTAGTGTCTTTCTTTGTCTCTTTTTATGGCCTTTATTTTGAAATATATTTTGTCTGATATAAGTATTGCTACCTCAGCTCTTTTTTCATGTCTGTTTGCTGGGAATATTTTTTTCCATCCCTTCATTTTCAGGCTATGTAGATCTTTTTTTCTGAGGTGAGTGTCTTGTTGCCAGCATATATGTGGGTCATGTTTTCTTAACCATTCAGCTACCCTATGTCTTTTGAGTGGGGCATTTAACCCATTTACATTTAGGGTTATAATTGATAGATACTTATTCATTGCCATTTTTGCCTTTGTACCTGTATTCCTCTCTCTCTCCCTTTTTCTTCATCTTAAAACAATCCCTTTAGCACATCTTGCAATGCTGGTTTGGTGGAGGAGTATACCTTTAAGCCTCCCCCCCAAGAAACTCCTTATATCACCTTCCATTTTAAATGAGGGCCTTGCTACATAGAGTAGTCTGGGTTGCAGGCCTTTACTTTTCATTACTTGGAATATTTCATGCCATTCCCTTCTGGATTGTAGCGTTTCTGTTGAGACATCATCCGATAGCCTTATCGGAGCTCCCTTGTAATTTACTTCCTATTTCTACCTTGCAGCCTTTTAGATTCTCCTTCGTTTTTGAATTTTGCTGTTTTAATTAGATGTGTCTTGGAGTTGGCCTGTTTGAATTCCTCTTGATTGTGACCCTCTGTGATTCCTGGACTTTATGTAACTTTTCTCTCATCAAATTAGGGAAGTTGTCTGACTTTACTGTTTCAAATGGTTTTCTATCCCTTACTCTTCTTCCCCTTCGGGTATCCCCATTATATGGATATTATTATGTTTTATGTTGTCGTGCAGCTCCCTTAACTCCTCTTTGTTCTTTTTGAGTTTTTTTGTTTGTTTCATTGCTCTGTCTGGGAATATTTTTATACCTTGTTTTCCAGCTCACAGATTCAATACTCTGCTTCATCTAGCTTGTTTTTAATTCCTCCTACTGTGTTCTTCATTTTAGATATTATATTCTTCATTTCTTCCTGGTTCTTATTGGTAGCTTCTATGTCTTTTTTCACGCTGGTGTAGTTTTCAGTAAGTTCCTAGTATCTTTCCTGGAGTTCTCTGTGGTTCTCACTAAGCTCATTGAGCATTCTTATTCTATTTTTTTAAAACTCCATTTCTTATAGTCTGCTTGCCTCTATTTCATTTAGCACTCTTTCTGGGAATTCCTCCTTTCAATTGTAGGTTGTTTTTTTTTCTCCCAATTTTAGGGACTCTTATTGTTTATTTCTGATTTTTGATTGATCTGCTTTGACTCCTGGTCTTTGGTCTTTGGTCTTTGTGGTGTGACCTTCTGTGGTAGGAGTCCTGTGTTGTAGGATCCTTGATCTTCTGGCCTTGATGCTCTTGGGATGGGCGCTCTGGTTGTAATTGTTTTTTGGTTGTTGTTGGATCATTCTTTGGTGGGTCTTTCATTCCAGCTGGCTGACAGAGGGTCACTCCACCCACCACATCTTGTATGCACTTCTACAGGTACTGTCAGAACAAAACCACAAAGCCCAGGAAACATACCCACATCCACAAAAATAACCCTCACCCAAAATCACACAATCAACAGTAAATGAGTCAATATTAACAAAAGTATAAAGAGAGGAAAACTATCATAAGAAAAAACAAATATGAGAAGACTAACTGAAACAAAAGTGTTTTTGAGAGGTTAGAGGGAGGAGCAATCATAAGAGTAGGCAATATAGACAAGGTAAAGTGAGAAAGGAAGTAAAATTTTTAACATAAATTTAAAAAGGGAGGGAAGAAGGTAGAATGGAGTAAGATAAGGAAAGCATACAGTATTAGGTTTAAACTGAAATTTAAAAATATAGTGAGAGAGAAAGAGAGAAAAAATAGGAATTAAATTGGAGAGAAAGATCCACCACAGCACTATTAATAACAAATGAGCAAAGATCAATATAGGTTGGATGGGAATAAGAGGCAAAAAGAAAGAAAAGCTTAAGAGACGTCTAGATGAAAAAGGAGTGCTTTTGAGAGGACAGAGAGAGAAGAAATACTATGAGTGAGAAATGAAAACTAGGGTAAGACAGGGAAAATTAAAATTTAAAACAAACAAACAAAAAAGAAAGGGCAGGAGGAAGGTAAAATGGAGAAGGAGAAGGGAACAGTAAAATTTGAGATCTGAAATACAAAAAAGTGAAGGTCTAGAAATAAAATTGAAGAAATGCAATAACAACCACCATCTTCACAACCAACAAGCAAAGATTGACAAAAGTGGAGAAAGAATAAGGACATTTTTAGAAAGAGAAAAAGAATGTGAGATGACTAATGGCAAGGAAGATGGTTTTGAGAGGCTAGAGGGGGCAGAAAAAGTAATAGTGAGGAATGGAAACAAGTCATAACAAGAGAGAAAAAAAATTAAAAGGAAAATAAGAAGAGGTAATAAGAAGGTAAAATGGAGTAAGAGAAGGGAGGAGCGAAATATGAGATTTGAAATAAAATATAATATAAAAACTAGTGACCTATAGGCACAAACTTGAAGGACAAGAAATGAATGTTACGGGGATCAAGATGGCGGATGACTGAATGGAAGTCACACTGACCTCCTCCCAGGACAAATCCGGAATTACAACTAAATTGTGGAGAAATCACCTGGAGTAAATGACTGAACAGTTGCGAGGGAGAAGCCTTGAAACCTTGGACAGACAGAAGAATCAGTTCAGCACAGCCTGAGTGGTAAGGAGAGAGGCAGAGATGCGAGAGGGGTGGCTGGGCACCCTCAGGCGGCAGTGCCAGAGGGATATTTGAGAGGTCAGTTGGATGTCCCTGAGAAGAGCGGGGTCTAAACCATAAGTGGGGATCCCCAGCCTATAACACCAGAGACCAAAGAGTATACGGATAACAGCCATTTGGAAAAAGTGGCAGGATTGCCGTCTGCCAGGCAGCCGGAGACTGAAAGAGCTGTTTAAAGGGCCAATGCATAGATTTTCATCTGCAACGACTTACCCTGGGCTCCAGAAAAGGTGAGGGCAGTGTGGGCTTGAGACACCTCAGGAGAGACTGGGGATGCAGGCTTTGTGGAGAGAACTGAGGAAGTAGCCTCTAGCATCCTGGTGCTGAGCCATCCTCCATGTGGCAGCAGCCATCTTCCTCAGGCAGACTACTCCTCTGAGTAGCAGCAGCCTGAGAGGAAACAGCAACTCCGCCTCCCAGGTGTGATTCTACCCTGGTCCTGTGGTGCTAAGGCTGACTTTTGAGTGCAGAGTGGCAGCCATAGACAGTACATCACTGCAAAGGCGAGGCAGAGTGGACTAGAGACACCCAAGGAGAGGCTGGAGACAGAGACTTTGGAGAGAAAACTGAGAGAGTAGCCTCTAGGATCCTGGTACTGAATCACCCCCATAAGGCAGCAGCCATTGAGCTCACACAGACAACCCCCATCCAAGCAGCAGCAGCCTGAAGAGAAACATTAGCCCCAACCCCAGGAAGGATTCTGCCTCACCCTATTGTATGAAAGCCTGACTGCTGAGCACAGAATGACTAGATTGACAACAAAAGGAGACAGCCACAGACAGTAGATGCCAGGAAGTCTCAAGTAGAGTGCCTAAGGTCAGACAGGGTCAAACTCTGACGTCACTAGATGTGGAACCATAAAGAAAATACAGCAATAAATACTAGAGGCTATCAAGACAAAACCCATTGTGGTCTTCACCAAGAATTGCAATATTTTCTTTACTACATAACTTTTTAACATACTTTTTTATCCATGAAGTGGGTGCATATTAAGTCACTAGATTTTACACTACAATTTCTTTCTCTCCTTTCTTATTTAGTGTTAATCTCTTTATAGCCTAATTAATACTGGTTAATTTGCTGTTGATAGTGGGGTTGCAGTTGTTAGTTATTTCTGTGGTCCTGGGTTTGTTTCCTGGTTTTTGTGGTTTAGCTCAGACAGAGAAATAATGGGAAGACAAAGGAACAACCCCCAATGGAAAGGAAAGGTGGAATCCTCAGAAGTACTACTAATTGAAATACAGGCAAGTCCACGAAAGATATTGAGTTCAAAACAATGGTAATAAGGAAGCTCACTGAACTCAGTGAGCTCAGTGAGAATTACAAAAAAAATACAGGAAAACTACAGAGAACTTTCTGCAAAGTATAATCAACGGGAATAAAGAAGAAATGAAGAATGCAATTTCTGAATTGAAGAACACAGTAAAAGGAATAAAAAACAGGCTAGATAAAGCAGAAGATCAAATCAGTGAACTGGAGGACATGGTACAGAAAAAACTCTCAGAAAGAGCAAGAAAATGAAAAAAGGCTCAAAAAGAATGAAGAAGTGTGAAGAGAAATGCAGAAAAACATGAAATGTAATAATATCTGTATAATAGGAATACCAGAAGGAGAAGAAGAGGATGAAGGGATAGAAAACCTGTTTGAAAAGGTAATGATGCAAGACTTCCCTAATTTGAGGAGAGAAAAATCACACAAGTCCAGGAAGCACAGAGGGTCCCAATCAAGAGGAACCCAAGGAGACCCACTCCAAGACACATAATAATTAAAATGTAAGATAGCAAAGACAAAGAGAGAATCTTAAAGGCAGCAAGGGAAAAACAGAAAGTAACATACAAGGATGCTCCGATAAGGCTAACAATTGACTTCTCCAAAGAAACACTACAAGCTATAAGGGAAAGGGAAGAATTATTCCGAGTAATGAAAAGTAAAGGCCTGCAACCAAGACTCCTCTACCCACCAAGACTCTCAATTAAAATAGAAGGAGAAATAAGGAGTTTCCAAGACAAAAGAATGCTAAAAGAATACACCTCTACCAAACCAACATTGCAAGATATGCTAAAAGACTGCTAAGAGGATGAAGAAAAAGAGAGAGAGAGGAACACAAATACAAAGGGAAAAATGAATAAGTACCTATGAATAATAACCTTAAATGTAAATGGATTAAATGCTCCAATTAAAAAACATAGAGTAGCGGAATGGATAAGAAAACATGACCCTCATATATACTGCCTGCAAGAGATCCACAACAGAACAAAAGACCTACACAGACTGAAAGTAAAAGGTTGGAAAAAATATTCCAAGCAAATGGACAGGAAAAAAAATGCTGGGGTATCAATACTTATATCAGACAAAATAGACTTCAAAACAAAGGCCATGAAAACAGACACAGAAGGACAGCTCATAATACTCAAAGAAAGGATCCGTCAAGAAGACATAAACATTGTAAACCAATATGCACCCAACATAGGAGCACTCTAATATATAAGGATTATCCTGGAGGACTTGAAGAAAGATATAGACTGCAACACATTTATTGTAGGGGATTTTAACACCCCACTGTCAACAATGGAATGATCATCCAAACAAAAAATCAACAAAGATATTGCAGAACTGAATGATGCATTAGATCGAATGGACTTAATCGATATATATATATATATATAGACCCTTTCATTCCAAAGAATCAAACTACACATTCTTTTCAAATGTGTATGGAACAATTTCAAAGATAGCGCACATGATAGGACACAAAAGAAGTCTGAACAAATTTAATAAAATTGAAATCATATCAAGCATTTTCTCATACCACAAGGGCTTAAAATTAGAAACCAACCTCAAGGAAAAGACATAAAAACCTTCAAACTCATGGAGACTGAATAGCAAGCTATTAAACAATGAATGGGTCAATAAAGAGATCAAAAAAGAAATAAAAAAGTTTCTGGAAACAAATGAAAATTAACATACAACAGTCCAAAACCTATGGGACACAGTGAAAGCAGTCCTAAGAGGAAAGCTCATAGCAATATAGGCCTACCTGAAAAAGATAGAAACATTTCAAAAAAGTAACCTAACACAGTCTCTACAAGAACTGGAGAAACAACAACAAACAAAGCCCAGAGCAAGCAGAAGGAAGAAAATAATCAAGATCTGAGGAGAACTGAATGACATAGAGACTGAAAGAACAATTCAAAGGATTAATAAATCCAGGAGTTGGTTTTTTAAATAAGATAAACAAAATTGACAAGGCTATAAGCAGACTCATCAAGAAAAAGAGGGAAAAGACCCAAATAAATAAAATCAGAAATGAAGGAAGAGAAATTACAATTGGTACCACAGAAACACAAGGATTGTAAGAAATTACTATTAATAACTATATGCCAAGAAATTTGAAAACCTAGGTGAAATGGACAAATTTCTAGAAATATATAATGTTCCAAAACTGAATGAAGAAGCGGCAAGTGTGAACAGACCGATAGCAGCCTGTGAAATGGAAGCAGTCATCAAAAAGCTCCAGGCACACAAAAGCCCTGGACCAGATTATTTCACAGGAGAATTTTACAAAACATTTAAGGAAGAGCTAAACCCTGTCCCTCTCAGACTATTCCAAAAAATCAAAGAAGAGGGAAGACCCCCAAACTCTTTCTATGAGGTCAGCATCATCCTAAGCCCAAAACCAGATAAACACACAACAATGAAAGAAAACTACAGGCCAATATCACTGATGAACATAGATGCTACAATACTCAACAAAATATTGGCAAATCGCGGCCAGCAATACGTTAAAAAGATCATACACCATTGATCAAGTGCAATTCATCCTAGGGATGCAAGGATGGTACAGTATTCACAAATCAATAAACGTAATATATCACATAAACAATAGAGAAAACAAAAACCACATGATCATATCAATAGATGTGGAGAAAGCATATGATAAGTTACAGCATCCATTTATGACAAAAATACTGAGCAAAATAGGAATAAAGGGGGCCTACCTCAAGATAATAAAGGCTATATATGACAAACCTACATGCAATATTATACTCAAAGAGCAAAAACTAAAAGCTTTCCCACTAAGATTGGGAAGAAGACATGGATGTCCGCTTTCACCACTTCCATTCAACATAGTATTAGAAGTCCTAGCCACAGCCATAAGTCAAGTAAAAGAAATAAAAGGCATCCAAATTAGAAAGGAGGAAGTAAAACTGTCATTGCTTTCAGATTACATGATACTATACACAGAAATCCCAATAGACTCCACCAAAAACTACTCAACCTAATAAGTGGATTTTGCAAAACAGCAGGAAACAAAGTTAATATTCAGAAATCAAAGGCATTTTTGTACACTAACAATGAAATATCAGAATCAGAAATCAGGGTAAAAAATCCCATTTACTGTAGCAACAAGAAAAACAAAGTACCGAGGAATAAACCTAAGCAAGGAGGTTAATAACCTGTATTCAAA
The DNA here is from genome assembly GCA_004026545.1 of Mormoops blainvillei. Taxonomy (NCBI): domain Eukaryota; kingdom Metazoa; phylum Chordata; class Mammalia; order Chiroptera; family Mormoopidae; genus Mormoops; species Mormoops blainvillei. The sequence continues at coordinate 5,475 of PVJD01016210.1, read as the reverse complement.
AAACTACACAACCCTCAAGAAAGAAATTAAGGAAGACGCAAATAAATGGAAGCATATTCCATGTTCATGGATTAGAATTAACATCATCAAAATATCCATACTATCCAAAGCAATTTATAGATTTAATGCAATCCCTATTAAATCACCAATGTCATATTTCATAGATAGAGAACAAACATTTCAAAAATTTATATGGAACCATAAACGACCCAAATAGTTGCAGCAATTTTGAGAAAGAAGAACAAAGCAGGAGGGATCACAGTACCTGAAACCAAACTATGTTATGAGACCTCTGTAATCAAAAGAGTCTGTTACTGCCATAAGAACAAACACATAGATCAATGGACCAGTATAGAGAGCCCAGAAATAAACCCAGGTCTCGATGGTTAATTAATATTCGACAAACGGGGCCAAAGCATAAAATGGAGTAAAAATATCCTCTTCAACAAATGGCTTTGGGAGATCTGGACAGCTACATGCAAAAAAAAGAAAGTCGACCACCAACTTGCACCACACACAAAAATCAACTCAAGATGGATAAAAGACTTAAATATAAGTTGTGACACCATAAGAGTCCTGGAGGAGAAGATAGACAGGAAAATCTCAGATGTTCCATGCATCGATATTTTCACTGATATGTCCCCTAGAGCAAGGGACATAAAGGAAAGAATAAACAAATGGGAATTCATCAAAATAAGAATCTTCTGCATGGCTAAAGTAAACATCAGCAAAATGAAAAGGGAGCCAACTGTAATGGAAAATATACTTGCCAATGATACTTCGGACAAGGGTTTGATCTCCAAAATACATTAAGAACTCACATGACTCCACTCTAGGAAGACAAACAACCCAATTAAGAAATGGGCAAAGGACCTGAACACACACTTCTCCAAGGAAGATGTATACAGGGCCCAGAGACACATGAAACGATGTTCAGCATCATGAGGATCAGAGAGATGCACATTAAAACCACAGTGAGATACCACCTCACACCATTCAGAATGGCCATCATAAACAAATCAACAAACAACAAGTGCTGACGATGATGTGGGGAAAAGGAACCCTAGGGCATTGTTGGTGGGAATGCAGACTGGTGTAGCCACTGTGGCAAACAGTTTGGAATTTCCTCAAAAATCTAAAAATGGATCTGCCTTTTGACCCAGTAATTCAACTGCTGGGATTATACCCTAAGAATTATGAAACACCAGTTCAAAAGAACCTATGCTCCCTGATGTTCATAGCAGCACAATTTACAATAGCCAAGAATTAGAAGCAACCTATGTGCCCAACAGTAAAGGAAGAAGGAGCTACTACCATTTGCAACAGCATGGATCAAACTGGAGAGTATTATGCAAAATGGAATAAGCCAGGTGGTGAAAGAGAGATACCATATGATTTCTCCTATAAGTGGAACCTAATTGACAAAATTAACAAGCAAGGAAAATATAACCAGCAACATCGAAATAAAAAACAAACTAAAAGTAACCAGAGGGGAGGAGGGAGGGTGATGACAGGGAGTAGGGAGAAGAAACGTCATCAAAGAGCATGCATAAAGGACCAATAGACAAAGCCAAACGGGAGAAGGTTTGAGGGTGGGAGTGGGTGGGGCCTGGGAAAGTGGTGGTGGGAAGATGTTGACAAATACAAACAAAAAAAAAGTGGTCACAGGGACACTGGGAATAGTGTGGGAAATTAAAAGCCAAAGAACTGGTGTGTGTAGCTCATGGACATGGACTAAGGTGTGAAGTGATGAAATGGGGTGCATGTCGGAGGGGATACAGGGGGGAGAATGGGACAACTGTAATAGCATACTCAATAAAATATACAAAAAACAAAGAAATGAATGTTGAAAAGCTATGAAGGAGAAAAAATAACGCAAATCATGAAGACGGTGGTGGAATTCATCTCAGTACAGTCTAGTGTTTACCACTGTCTTCTCTTTCTGGATCTTCCTCTAGTGATGTCAGGTGGTGTGACAGTCTGACCCTAGGCAGCCTGTTCAAGATCCACAGTCTGCAGGTGTCTCCTTCAGTTGTTAATCTAGTCAATTTGTAGTCAGCAGTCAGGCCTGAGTACCATAGGGTGTGGCAGAGTAATTCCTAAAGGCAGGGCTATTGCTTCCCCTCAGACTGATGGCACTTGGAGAAGAGTGCTCTGCCTGAGTAAGATGGCTCCTGCCATATGAAGAATGACTCAGCACAGGGTTCCTGGTGGCTGCTTTCTCAATTCCCTCCACAAAGCCACCAATCCCAGTCTCTCCTCCAGCATCTATAGTCCACTCTGTCCTTCCTTTGCTGGCACCCAGGGTAAGTGGCTGCAAATGAAGCTTTTCACCCTTTAAGAGGCTCTCTGCATCTCCAGTCATCTCTCCCTGTCAGAGAGATTCTCTGCTACTTTTCGCAGCTGCATGTTATCTGTGTACCTTTCTGTCTCTGTTGCTGTAGGCTGGGGAGCCCGGCTTGGGGTTTAGTTCCCACACTTCTCAGCAGGCACCCTTCTGGCCTCTGAAATTTCCCTCTGGCACTTCAGCTGCCACCCATGGGAGACCAGCCAGCCTTCTCGCATCTCCTTTGCACTCCGTACCAATCATGTTGTGGCGAAGCGATTTCCTCTGTCTGTCCATGGCTATAAGGCTTCTCTCCAGCTATTGTTCGGTTGGTTACTCTGGGTGATTTCTGTACAATTTAGTAGTAATTCCAGATTGGTCCTGGGGGGAGGTTGGTGTAGCTTCCACTTATTCCTCTGCCATCTTTGAGTGTCTCTTATTCTGGCCTGTTTTAAAAATTGATATCTACCTGGCACATGGTCCTTTTCTAACACTGAACTGCTTGGAGTTTTCTACACACTACGCTGGTCTTGCCCTGATTTTATCTGCAGTGCAGCAACTTCTGCCTTTAATCTTTGTTTGTACCATCACTCCTTTACTGGAAGACTCCTTTCTACTCCTTTAGAATGTCCTGTGGGTGCTTCTGTCTTCTGTACTTTCATAATATTCTTTGCATATTTCAATTAGAATACTATGAAATAAATGCAACAGAAAGCTGTTTGTTTGTTTGTCCCCTGTGCTAGACCTTGAACTGTTTGAGGGCAAGGACTAATGGTGGTAGTGGTAACAGTGATGGTCATACAATGTTTTTGGAGGGAAGGAAGGAATGAAAAAAGGAAGAAAGGAGGGCAGCAAGGCAAGAGCTCTGTAACTGTTTAAGCAATGTAAATATATATTTGCCTGCTGATTTATAAGAACAGGTTGTATTGGTATACAATTATCATGGTTTTATGACACATGTAATTTTACTACCAGAAACCTCAACTCTGGGAGCAAATTACATATAATCAAATGACTTCATTATGATTGCTAATGATTTTTATTTTTTAAATTTTATCTATTTATTTATTTGAGAGAAGGGAAGGGAGGGAGAAAAGAGGGAAAGAAATAGCAGTATGAGAGGGAAACATTGATAGGTTGCCTCTCGAACATGCCTCGATCAGGGACTGAACCACAACCTAGGCTTGTTCCCCGACTGGGAAACAAACTAGTGACCTTTTGCTTTGCGAGATGACACTCAATCAACTTAGACACTTTGGTCAGGGCTGACTGCTAATGACTTTAAAAGGGTGCTAAAAGCAATTTTTATAACCAGAAACTCTAAAGCCTAAAATAAAATATTTCTTGCCCCTCTCATGACTGCTTAAATGCTGAATGCAAACTCACAGCAGGACCACAAACTGTGTTTTGAGAAGGTAAGCCAGTAACCTCTTAGTGACTGTTGAGCCGTAGTAACTTGCTTTCCTCCTTTAGAGGATATTAAGCCCTTCAAAATCTGGAGGTTCTAGCTGAGAAACTGACGGACTCCTTAACTACAAAAAGGTAGGGACCCTTGATTCAGGAGACAGTAAAAATTATAGCAGTGTTGGAGGTAACAGAAAGAGAAAGAAGAAAATTTAGTTGTATATGGGAAGTTTATTAAGAGTGATGAGAAGTTTTGTTTTTTTTTTCATCCAGAGTATAAACTTGAATATAATCTAATATTCAAAAATAGAAGTAGTTATTGAATATCTGCTGTCCAGGGCAAATAAGGAATACACAAATAAATAAAATACAGTCCCTGCTCCCAAAGAGCTCATAATCAACTAGGTGAAGACCGCAGAAACCTGGTCAAACATCTATGTCAATCATTTCCAAATTGTTTTCGACAGAACCTAGAGTTAGTGTTTGACAGAGATGGGCATATAAAATTAAGCATTGTACAATGTTGTAAGATACATTTCTAAAAGTGTTTCTCACCAAACACTGAAGATGAAAGGAATAAAGGAATCTGCTGAACAATTCTGTAGCTGTATGATTTAAGGAATTCAGTGTGATACAGCTGCTGCTTGTGGTGACCATGATAGTGCCAGTTAGTATTTACTGAGTGCTTGCTATGTGCCAGGCAATCTGAAAAGCCTACGATATTTTACAGACTTTACATATGGTGTCTTACTTAACCCTCATAACATTTTGAGATAGGTACTATTATACAAACAAGGAAACCAAGGCCCAGGGATATTAAGTAGCTTATACAAGTCCAGACAGATTTTTTCTATTAATATTCTTTTAAGCTTCTAGATCGGTTACTAAAAGAAAGAAATAAACTGCAGCTGTGAACAATTACTACATCTATGTAAATTTTACGTTAAAAACTGTGTAGAAAATATTTTCCCTAAGCTGGGCATGATCAACCCTTCTCTGTATCTTAAGCAGCTTATTCTAAGCTTGTCCCTTGAAGTCTTCTCTGGGTTCCTCCTTCTATCATCCAGAACAAAGGTCCTTGGAGAAGGTGACAAATTAAAAATAGTTTCTTGAGTGGCTGTTGAGAGTCTGAGGGTGTTTGGGAAGTGATAAATAAGTTTACTGAAGGTTCCCATCTCAAGGGCAGTGACTGAAAGTCCTGGAACCAGTGAAATTCTCTCTAAATGTTGTCTGGTAGGCCTATGGAGAAGCCAGAGAAAGGTGTTGTATGGTCACTAAGTCAATGGACTTTATATCACTTCCTACGCTCCATGATTTTATACCTCTCTGTAGTTTAAATTTCCTGACTAACCAATTTCATATTTATTGACCACCTATTCTGAACAAAAGCACTTTGGTGGGTACCTAGGAAAGGACATACTATCAATAAAACACTTCAGCTACTCAAATATGTATTCAGTCCAGATGGGGAAGAAGACATATAAAAGAGGTAATATGCCAGATGTCTGGATGGTTGGACTTTCCTAGGGTTTTTCAGAAGGTATTGATATGTAACTTTCTCAAATAAGCACACAGCACTTGCTGGTCAGTAGTAGTATTTTCTGGATAAAACATGATAAAATTAAAATATATCAAAGTTAGAAGATAACTTAAAAGTCATCTTAGTCAATTTCTTTAGGAAAGGGACTGGGTATTATAATTAAAAATAATTAATCCCACCCCCTAATATGTTAGACGTGAATATA
>PVJD01016209.1:0-21974 GCA_004026545.1 Mormoops blainvillei | reverse complement strand
ATTTTTAATTGTATTTCTGTTGCCAAAATGCTGCTTTTCTTTTTTTCTTTTTTAAACTGCATTTCTTAACTTTTATGTTGTAGGTTTTCTTAAATGTCTATTGAGCTTTCTCTAGTTTTTTATACAACATAAAATTAATAACTAAAAAGTTTCAAGTTCTCTCTGGTACAACTTTAAATGTTCAACACCCGAATCTTAGGGGAATCAGAGGGATAAGAAGAAGACCAAGAACCTGAAAACTTATCTGACAAAATAATGAAGGAGAACTTCCCCAATCTGGCAAAGGAAATAGACTTCCAGGAAGTCCAGGAAACTCAGGGAGTCCCAAAGAAATTGGACCCCAGGAGGAACACACCAAGACACATCATAATTATATTACCCAAGATTAAAGCTAAGGAGAGAATCTTAAAAGCAGCAAGAGACAGGGAGACAGTTACCTACCTACAAAGGAGTTCCCATAAGTCTATCAGTTGATTTCTTAAAAGATGCCTTACAGGCAAGAAGGGGCTGGAAAGAGGTACTTCAAAGTCATGAAAGACAAGGACCTACATCCAAGATTAAAAGTTATCATTTAGAATGGAATGGCAGAAAAAGTGCTTCCCAGATAAGGTAAAATCAAAGGAGTTCATCATCACAAAGCCCTTGTTATATGAAATGTTAAAAGGGACTTACCTAAGAAAAAGAAGATCAAAACTATGAATAGTAAAATGACAACAAACCAACAACTATCAACAACTGAACCTAAAAAAACAAAAACAAAAACAAACTAAGCAAACAGCTAGAACAGAAACAGAATCACAGAAATGGGGATCACATGGAGGGTTATCAGTGGGGAGGGGGAGGGGGGGGAATAGGGGAAAAGGTACCAGGAATAAGATGCATAAACGGTAGGTACAAAATAGACAGGGGAAGGTTAAGAATAGTATAGGAAAGGGAGAAGCCAAAGAAGTTATATGTATGACCCATGGACATGAACTAAGCGGGGGGCAGAATGCTGGTGGAAAGGAAGGGGCGGGGTGGAGGGCACTAAAGGGGAGAAAAATAATGGGACAATTGTAATAGCATAATCTATAAAACATACTTTTAAAAAGTCTAGAGTTCTCTGTTGAGACAGAGACAGTCGAACAAAGAGCTTGATTTTTTGACGCTGCTGAACATTCTGATCTTTAAACTATGGAATTCCTGAATGCTTACATACAGACTTTCCCCCTGCCCTGCCCAGACAACCAATGACATCACTTTCAGTCTTAGGTTTCACAGAGTAATTTATTTAAGCATTTTGATAAGAATCCTCAAACTTTAGGCCTAGGACAAGAGTCAACAGGCTATGACATTCAGGCTAAATTTGGCCAAACACTTGTTTTTGTCTAACTGCTTACATGTTACCACAATAGAGTCTATTAGTTGCAGATTGTGTGTATGGTCTACAAAGCCTACATAGTTTCTTTTTATTTCACCTTTTTATTCTGCCAACTCCTGGTCCAAAGGGAAAAAAAATGCTTGTGGCGAGGCTTTCTATGATTAGTATGTACAGAACAAAGGTAATGGGAAACAATATTTTGCTTATTAGAGATTGGGATAAGTCTATATCTAACTGTCCAATTTTTGAGTATTCGTTTCTGGAACAAGTTAAGATTTCAGGGATGATCAATTCCCTTCTTAATTAGAATTCCCTTAGGACAGTTTAGGATGAGTTTTCCCTGTATTCTTCAAGTTCAATGTTCATCAGCTATGACCAAACCACTGGAAACATAGCATGCATTACGGCCCCTCCACATCTCCTCACTGTCTTGAGGAACAAGGAGGACTCATGGAAAAATGCTTATGTTCATGCTGCTTGTTGTGCCAAAGGTAATAAAAAGCCATTTGTCTTAGACCCAAGTCTTATGTCTTTTGCAAGGACCCAAAAGATGATAAAAGCGGATGCTGAGAGAAATGGCTTTCTGGAACAGAAACTGTGAAGAATCTCACAAGGCAGATGGGGGCACTGAGAAGATGTCCCAAGATTCATTAGCAAATGCTCTCATTTGTATAGCCCTAACCCACTTTTCTACCTCTTAATGAGATGGAGCTGCAAGAGGTAAAATTGAAATTAAACTACTAGAATGACTCTTCAGTTGTTTCTCAGTCTACCCTGGGGAGGAGGAGGAAAACATATGATCATGACATTTCCATCTGAACAGAAATATGGCTGTGGCTTCTGAGTCAAGAGCTCCCTCACTATAAAATAAATGGTCAAACAAAGATAAAGCAAAGTCCCTGGTACTTGCATATCTCAGACTTATTGTGGGTTCTGTTCCAAAACACTGCAATAAAGCCAATATCACAGTAAAATGGGTCACACAAAGTTTTTGGTTTCCAAGTGCGTGTAAAAGTTATGTTGATACTATACTTTAGTCTATTAAGTGTACAATAACATTATGTCAAAAAGCAGTGTACATACCTAATTTAAAAATGCTTTATTTTAAAAGAAAGGTTAACCATTATCTGACCCTTCAGTAAGTTATCTTTGGTTGGAATAGAGTTTGGCCTCAAGGTTAATGGCTGTTGACTGATCAGGGTGATGGTTCACAAAGGTTGGGGTAACTGTGACAATTCTTTAAAATAAAACAACAGAGAAGTTTGCAACACTGATTGGATCTTCCCTTTGCAAATAATTCATCTGTACCACGTGATGCTGCTTGACAGCATTTTACCCACAGCAGAATCCTTTCAAAAGCGGAGTCCGTCTTCTCAAACTTTGCTGCTGGTTTATCAACTATAATAATATTCTAAATCCTTTACTGTAATTTCAACAGTTTTGGCAGCATCTTCACCAGAAGTAGATTCCATCTCAAGAAACCATGTTCTTTGCTCATCCATAAGCAGCAATTCCTCACCCATTAACATTTATTATGAGATTATAGCAAGTCAGTCACATCTTTAACATCCAATTTTAATAAAAATAACAGTAAGTAATGATGGTAATTATACGGTCCCAAAATAATTACAAGAGTAACATCAAAGATCACTGATCACAGATCACCACAACAATTATAAAAACAACAGAAAGTTTGGAATAATATGAGATTACCAAATGTGACACAAAGGTGTAAAATGAGCAAACAATATTGAAAAAAATGATGCTGATAGACTTGCTCCATACAGGATTGCCAAAGAACCTTCAATTTTTTAAAAATGCAGTTCTGCGAAGAACAACAAAGTAAGGCATGATAAAACAAGATGTGCTTATATACGATATAGGACTTTGAGTGAATCAAAAACATAGAAAATTCATTTGGTTGAAGACAGTCATGTTAGAAACCAAAAGTAGAAAACAAAAATAAGTTCAAAGCCTTGTTTTCTGGTGTGGAACTGATCTCCCCTTACATATCTCCTTGATTTTATTTTATTTTTAGTTTGCTTATTTATTTTTACATTTGCACTTTAAATGTGAACATCATGAGGTTAAAAAACACTTGTCTGTTATATTTATTGCTGTATTTCCAAAACCTAAAATAGTATATAGAACAAAGTAAAGCTCTATATGCATTTACTGAATAAATCAAAATAGTGTTCTGCACAAAAGCAACTGAAGATACTATGATAAACTTCACCGCTGTGGGAATTATTCATTCATCCCCTCTTGTTCCAACTACGTTCTGTTGCTATAGGCCAAACAGTTATGTGTTTTCCAAAAAATTAACTAGTTTAAAATGCATTGCTGAGGAAGTAAAATCATTAGAGTCAGAAAAAAAGAGAAATGACAAAAAATTTATAGCTAAAGATAAGAGAGCTCTTGGTATTATTACATACAGATGTAACTGTAAACATATAGGGCTTGTGTTTAAGGTCCATATGACAAGAGAATCCAATCACAAAGGTCCTGTGCATTTAGGTAATTTGAAGTCAGTGTGATACACAAAGCAAACAGTCATTAAATCTCTTTTAAAACATGGATGTTTAAGCTGTGATTATACAGTAAAAAGGAGACATCCACAAGAATTGGTATCCCATTATTTTACTGTGCATAGAGATGAACTAGAAGTTCACACTAACTGTGTGATATTTTACATGTTATCCTGAAAAGGCATTATAAACATTGCTTTAGAGCCAGTGAAATCTATTGGATCCAAGCAGAAGCAAATGTACTATTTATTGCCTCTGGTGATAATCCCAAATTTAGGGTGTATGGATCCTCAAAGATAATGAATCTCTTTTCAACTAAAGAAGAGCTTATTGTAGAGAAGTGCATGAGAAAATAATCTCTCCAAGAATATGACACACATAATGTATATGTCCTTTGAAAGTGTATTTCAAGAAACTAGGTTTAAATGTTCGAAAATGGCAAAATAGTACAGAAAGAACAAAACAATATGAAAGAATTCCACATATGTTTAGAAAAGAAATTTTGGTCACAAAACATAAAATTTTGTTAAGCTGGTTGTGGAGCAACACTACCAAAGAAAGAATTAACATAATGGAATTTAAATGTGTGATTGTGCAGGACATGGAAGAATCGGCACGATGGTAGGAAGACAAGCAGGCAGGTAGGAAGGGAGGACAAAAGAAAGAAAAAAGAAATAAGGATGGTTTAAAAAGAGAGAGAAAGAAAGTCCAGCATTTATCTGCTAGAAATTGCAAGAACTAAGCATAACAAAGAGAGTAGAGTGAGGTCTGAGCCTAGCATTTAGAGAATTAATATTTACACAAATGGTAAAATTGAGGAAGATCTGAATCCTCTAATATAAAGAACTTACACAGTCTCAAGAAGCACAGACAAGAATATTTCTCTATCAATTTACATTGTAGTGCAACTACCAAACACACAAATAAACAGATAATATAAACAGCTGTGAAGAAAAAAACCACCTACTTCTCACAAAGTTATGACACAACTATAGTAAGCTTATGTGACAGAACTAATCAGTCAACCTTCAGTACTCAGATAAACTCAAATTGAACATTGATGGTGAAATAAAGATATTTTCAGACATATGAATACTAAAAAGTTTACCTGAAAGAAATACAAAATGATAAAATTGAAAACAGAATTGTGAAGGCTGGCAGGGAAGAGTTAATTATAAATATTAGTAAAACTGTCATTAAAACTAAATCTATTGAATATAAACAATGTTATTAATAATTAGGCTAATGAAGGGTTATCTTAGAAATGATGACAGGAGTCAAATTGCGGATCACAAAAGCAGCTGATTGGTAGAGAGCAGGAAGAAAATTGAAAGGGTTCATTTGGACTGAATCGGCCGAAAGGAATGGCAGGGGTATTAACTTATTAACATGGACTTTTGTAATCTAAAACTGTGTGTAAAAATTAAGAGAGGATTACTAATCCAACAAAAATAAGAGCTAAAACTTCCACAACAGGAAATAGAGAAAATAGGTCAAACCTAGGTAAGAAAGAAAAGAAGATTTGAAAAGTAAATTAAAAAAGTATGATATATAGAAAACAAACAAGAAATAAAATTATGTAAATAAGTACAGATATATCTGTAACACAATATATGCAAATGGTAAATTATATTAAAAGATGGCAACTATAACTTTGTATAAATAATGCTGAAAAAAAAAAGAATGAGAGAAGCAGCAGCAGCTACAAACAAAATAAAGTCTTAGTATGCACTATTTACATGAGGCAGCCCCCCTCCCGAAATGAAATTATATTTTGGAGGTCTGACCCCTTGTAGTACAGGCTTCCCCACTAGGTGAGTGTTCTAGGAGCCCATCTCTATCAGTGCACCAGCTGGTGGCATTGTGAGGGGCTGTGTTCAACTTTAGTGAATTTTTTTTTGGAAGACTTTTTCAATGTGTTTGCCCATTTCATGATGGGTAGTTTATGAGTACACGTGCCCACACTGCACTGAGTGGTCAGCAGTTTTTGACCAAAAATGGCAAGACCTCTGTGATCCACCCTCCCTATTCACCCAATCTCACCCCAAGATATATATATCTTTTCCATGTGAAACAAAATATGACAGAAGCACTAAAAGACATCAAAATTGATTAGTTCAAAACCAGTTTTGAGCAGTGGAAAAAATGTCTCCATAGGTGTATTGCATCAAATGGAAAGTACTTTGAAGGTGACTAAAGTTTAAACAGGCAAGAAAAAATACATAATTTTCTACAAATAAATTCTGGTTTTGGGGTACTCTCCCCTCAGAATACTGCTAAATGATACAAAAAAGTTGAAAGATAATTCAAAAATAGGTAACTAAAATTTAGCTTGCATGCTAGTATTTCTATCAAATAAATTTGAATGTACAGTAAAACCTTTTTATACAAGTAATGTTATTCACAGAAAAATAAGGCTATAGCTACCTAATACAATAATCCTGAATTTGTACCTTATATTACATAACAAGATATAATTAATAACTATCTTTAAAGGATCTAAAATATTCATTACATAAAGTCACTGTGACATACAAACTTTAATATGGAAAAAAAAAACTTTATGGGAAAATAAAACCCTGGCTACTGTGATTCAGTGGATTGAGTGCGGACCTGTGAACCAAAGGGTCACTGGTTTGATTCCCAGTCTGGGTACATGCCTGGGTTGTGGGCCAGGTCCCTAGTAGGGGGCTTGTGAGAGGCAACCGCACATTGATGTTTCTCTCTGTCTCTTTCTACCCCGCTTCCCCTCTCTAAAAATAAATAAATAAAATCTCAAAAAAAAAAGGAAAATAAAATTATAGACCCATCTAATAAGTGCAAAATTCCCAAATAAAGTATTAGCAATTGGAATAATAAACCACAAAAAGTACAGTATGAACAGTGAGTTAAAATAAGGCATAAGATAGTGACTTTATTAATGTAGCTTCTTAACAAATAATATAAGAAAAAAATTAAACATGTCTCTTAACACATATAGAAAAAATGTTTGATTGAATTCACACCTTAACACAAGAAATAGACAATGAAATGTACTAAGATACTATAACTAATTCTGATTAAAGGTATATAATTGAGAATTTTATTTTCTTTAAAAATATATCTAAGAACACATGTTTTGCTTATTATAGAATAATGGATTGGTTTTTTAAAAGCATCATTACTTGTTTCAGTCATCTAAGTACACACACATGCTTATTTTGGCATTTTGGAATATGATTTTGTGGATAAAAAGAGTATGGCATGAAATTAAAGTTTAACAATTTTCTGTTAGTTTATTTGTGTACTCATTGTATAAAAATATAACATTGCAGATATGTTTAACCAAAGAGTAAGTTATAACAATTGAATATATTCTATTTTTATTTATTCTTTGGATATAATGATGTAAGGTTAAAACACATTTACTGAATCACAAAGAAGAAAGTAAATTTTAAACATTATGTTTCAGAAGTTGCTTAAAGAAAGTAGCAACATTTTTCAGTTTGTATTCTACATTATATCATTTGATCTAAGATAAGATAGTCTTTTTTATTATTCTAGGAGGAATCTGCAACCTGGAGAAATGTAATGTCTTTTAAAATTGGCATGGCTATCAATACAAAGTAATATTAATGGAAAATGGGAATTCAAATGTTAATACCAAGTGTAAAATGCAAATCTGGGTTTAATTTTTTAAATACTCCAAAGTAGAAATATTTTCTTGGAGTAATTAACCATTCTTTAAAAAACAATTTAGATAATAATAGTTTAACTTAAAATATGAACAAAATACATACCACAATTCTCTCTCCCTAGGCTACATCATTTTATTATCTAATATTACTAATATTTCATCAGGTAATCATACAACTTTAAGGTGTGATACAAGGATCTTTCTTTCACAATTAATGTAATATTCAGGTTTTTAAAATTATATCAGCGCTCTCACTAAAGCTCTAATCAACTGTGAATTCTAATATCAACTAAGCTCTATCTTAGGTCAACCCTGAAATAATACCTTAAAGTAGTAGTTGGCTTAGGCAACAGTAATTTATTTCCCACAGTTCTGGAGGTTGGGAAGTTCAAGATCAAGGTGCCTGCATTTTCAGACTCTAGTGATAATTAATTAATTAATTATTTTTGATGACAGAATGAATGAATGATGTTGGTATCAGGATTAGAATTGAATGCTAGACCTCCAGAATCCTACTGTTTTGTACTTTTTAAAAATTATTTTTTAAATGTTTTATTGTTTATACTATTACTACTATTATTGTCACAGCTTTTCCATCTTTTGCCCTCCCCCACCCAACCTCCCCCCTCCCACTTACACAGTCAATCCCCACATCGCTGTCCATGTCCATGGGTTCTTCACATATGTTCTTTGACCCTTCACCTTCTTTCCAACAGTCTCGACCTCCCGCTTCCCCTCTTACAGCTGTCAGTCTATTCCCTGTTTCCATGCCTCTGGCTCTATTTTGTTCATTAGTTTATTTTGTTCATTAGATTCCTCTTGTAAGTGAGATCATATGGTATTTGTCTTTCACCAATTGGCTTATTTCACTTAGCATAATACTCTCCAGTTCCATCCATGCTGTTCCAAAAGGTAGGGATTTCTTCTTTTTTTTCTGATATAGTATTCCATTGTATAAATGTACCACAGCTTTTTGATCCACTTATCTGCTGATGGGCCCTTAGGCTGTTTCCAAATCTTGGTTATTGTAAATAGTGCTGCCATGAACATAGGGGTGCAGAAATTCTTTTGAATTGGTGTTTGGGGATCCTTAGGGTATATTCCTAGGAGTGGAATCACTGGGTCAAAGGGTAGTTCCATTTTTAAAAATTTGAGGAAATTTCATGTTATTTTCCACAGTGACTGTACCAGTCTGCATTCCCACCAACAGTGCACTAGGGTTCCCTTTTCTCCACATCCTCACCAGCACTTGTTGTTTGCTGATTTATTAATGACAGCCATTCTGATAGGTGTGAGGTGGTATCTCATTGTGGTTTTCATTTGCATTTCTCTGAGGCCTAGTGACATTGAGCATTTTTTCATATGTCTATGGGCGTATGTCCTCCTTGGAGAAGTGACTATTCAGGTCCTTTGCCCATTTTTTAGTTGGATTTTCATCTTCCTGCTATTGAGTCATATGAATTCTTTATTTATTTTGGAGATTAACGAGTCTGTTCTAATGATTTTATTTTAAAACTCGAGCTGCAGATATTTTCCTCTTTTAGTGCATAGTACCATCATGCATTTAATTACCAGTCAGAAAATATGAATCACTAGTGAATTCTTTCTCTTCCTCCACCCCTATATTGGCAGCGAACCATGCAAGCCGTGGTGCTTCTTTCTACTACCTAATGGATTGTTGCTATGAATTGTTCTTTCTCCTTTTGCTCTGAAAGCCATCCCTTCCTCCAAATACTTATCAGAATAATACTTCTCAGATGTGTAACTCACATCATGTCAGCCACCCAGTTTAAAATACTTCAGTACTTCCCTTATATAATCAATATAAAATTAAAAATTCTTTAGAATAACAAATATATTTTTAGCCTTTCATCTCCCTCCATTCTTTGAAATGTATGTACTTATATGTAATATGATGCTATGTCTTTTTACATGCTTTTCTCTATATGTAATTTTCTTGTTTTCATTATTTTCTTGTTTTCTGCATTTCTTTCACTAAAAATTTCCTTCGATAATCCACTCTTTTTTTAGGCCCAGGAAGTTATACAGGTTCAAATGTATTGGTTTTTTTCAGAATTAATTCGTCTAACAAAATGCACTTGAATTATTGATCACTCTACCAAAATTAAATGCTAATATGCATTCAGATCCTAAGACAGTTAAATAACTGGTTCATACTTCCCTGTCATGGTACTAAATGTAGCATAAAAATTACCCCTGGATGGTGTGGCTCTGTGGATTGAGTGCTGGCCTGCAAACCAAAGGGTCACTGGTTCGATTCCCCAGTCAGTGTATATGCTTGGGTGCTGACCAGGTCCCCAGTAGGGGGTGCGCAAGAGGCAATCACACATTGATGTTTCTCTCCCTCTCTTTCTCCCTACCTTACTCTCTATAAAAATTAAAATCTTAAAATTATACTTCCTCTAGGATTAGTAAAATGTCCAATCATTTTCTTATATCATGATTATGTGATAGCATAACATTCACTAAATAATGTTAGTGAATGTTATGCTAATATGTTTTTAAAAACTATACTTAAGAAATATTTTGAAGATCATGACATAAACCCAATTTATAAATTAAAAGTCTCTTAAAATGGGATATTTTGGATACTAAATTCATTTCAAATAAATTTTCAAACAATATAGCTTCTCTTTATGTATTTTTATTGGTGTTTATCATGAGACCAAAACTATTAAATTGTTTGTAGAACAGAAAAAATTCTCTCAGTTATTTCAAGATGTTGATGATTATAACAAATATGAATTTGCAGACTTCTTTTATTTATTCATTCAATAACATTTTGATCATCTACCTTGTCCCAGAACTGAGTCATTTATTGATGACATAAAGGTTAATAAAATATGCTCTTTAAAGTCAGATAAACAGGCATATGAAAGTAAAACAATATGGTATGATGGGTTCTATTATGGTGGTAAAATATAATAGAATATAAGCAAAATAAAATGGCATTAAATGTTCCCAGAGAGATAACTGAGAGATTTACACATAATGTGATGTATAAGGTGGAGTTTGAATGTATTGTACATGTAAAGACAAAAGTTTTCTAAGCAGAAAACATACACACACACACACACCCTTTAAATATGACTTCCAGTTTTGCCAATGATGAAATAGTTCATATTGGTCTAACCTTTTTCTGAAACAATTTTAAGTGTTAGATATTTAACAAAATATTGCTTAAAGAAATGGAAAAAGAATCAATTTAGACAAGGATTGAGAAATTATAATACTTGAAAGAGGGAAATATGAAGAGGCAACAATTCATTTGGGATTTGATTTTTTTTTTTTTTTTTTTTTTTTTGCTGATGACAACTTTTTACAGTGCCAAGTTTATTTAAAACCTGCAATGATTAGACTGTAATATTTTTGGACTGAGGATTCCGAGGTCTGAGTTTGGGCTGAAAAGTGCTAGGAACTCAGAAAAGTGAGTCATAATATTTCTAAAATATTCCCCTTAATTTGTTGGCTGACTCCTAGGCTGTCCTTGCATGGGGGTGACCCCAGGAAATATAACAGACAATATATCTGAGTTGATTAAAGACTACATCCAAAAAGTAAAGAAAAAAAAAGCATTTGAAGGTTAGCTTTTCAAATTTTGTAAGAATTACTGAACATGATAGATAACTGTCAAAAGGAAGACCTAATTGCTCTTAAATGAGTAAATTATACCAAATAATTTCAAAAGCAAAATTATAATCATATTTAAATTTACAGAAAACATTTATTTAATTTGGGATTTTTATGCATGTCCTTGTTTAAAATAGAATAAGGTAAATCTGTAAAAGAATGTATTGGCCCTTAAGAGTTAAATCAGCTCTGACCTTTCTTTCCAAGTTAAAAGATGTATAAGGAACGGAACACACATTGATCCATGGAGTTGTAACAAAAATGGCCTCAAGGAGACTAAGCTGCATTCAGTGAAGGAAAGGCCATTGTAGAAAATATTATAAAGAGTTGGAGGCCTCATTTGTTTATACAGGAAAGTGTATCCCAATGTTATTAAAAGGGTAGAAAGATATTATGAGGGAAGATATATATGATAATTAAAACAAAGGGCATATTCTGTAACAGTTGCCTGTATTTTGGGCAAAGATGAAAGGCACAGATGGAATGAATTGTCACTCTGTACATTCTTGTTCTGTGCTAGGATGGAGGCCATCATTACCAAAACTAGATTTCCAAAGTTTATAATAATATAGGGATTTCCTTTGTCAATTAATTGTCTCTTAATTTTTTATTCTGGTATTTTTCATTACATATGGGTTAAGGCTGTATCAATAAAACAGTCCAAATGACTATATATTTCCTTTACCTGTAAATTAGAATGTGCATATAATTTTTATTATTTATAATTTGATTTAGTTTTGACTCCAGTGACATTGCTTCCATTATTTTGAATGTCATATAGCTACAAATTATTCAAATAAATATGTATAGCTGGGCTGTCAGGGAACAAATGATTGGCACGAGCCATCAATGTTCATTAAGATGAAACTTTGGCAAACCTTATACTAGAAAAAGCCAAATTTAATAAATGTCATGTAGCCCACCAGATGTTTTATTTTAAAACATGATAGATTTTTACCAGAATAATGTTTCATAAGCAAGGTCGGTTGCATTCAATTAAATTGTCTTCATATGCTCTTAGTATCAATTTATAAAAATACAAATGTTTTATAATTTTGAAACTATAATTTTATTCTTTCATTTGTAGTTTTAAACAATTAGCCAAAGAAAGTTTTAGTAGTAAAATGGAAGTTTAATCTAATCAGCTTAAGAACTAAATGTAATTTAGTTCTTTAGGAAGTTACCTTAGAATATAGAAATAGTTTTCTTCTCTCTTCAATTTATATTGTTAGGTCTTATATTCCTGCTCTACAAAAAAGAGAAACATAAAGAAAATATTTTTTTCTCTGCTATAAATAACTTGTTAATAGCTCTCAGACAAAATTGGTTATTAGACAGTCTTTTATATTCTTTTGAAAATCTACAGGTTAATTGTATAAGTAACCTCTATCAAATTAGGTTTTACAGTTATGAAGGAATGCAGAATATAGAATAAGCATGCTATGAGTTATAGTTTTATAACATGTATATTATACACATATATACACATAGTACACATAGTTGAAGTATTTGGTAGAATAATGCTTAATTAACTATTGACTGAAAGAGTGAGTGGGACAAGTAATTTTGACTCTATTGATAATATGAGGTCTATCCAGAAGGTATCCAACCATGTGATATGAAAAATAGAGATGTTTATTGGGAAGATATAAGATACAAGAAACATTGTACATAGGACAATGATGCCTCAGTCCCCTTCACAGTAGGCACCTTCAGACCCCACGCAGTTCTCCCAATCGCTGCCCCATCGTATTTTCCTGAATCTCATCGATTGTCTGAAATATCTTCCCTTTCAAAGGTAATTTTAGTTTTGGGAAAATCCAGAAGCTGCAAGGTGCCAAATCTGGGCTGTAAGGGGCTGAATGATCTGGGTTATTTAGTGCTTTACCAAAAAAAATAAAAAAACTCTGTCCAAAATGTGATGCATGAGTGGGTGTGTTGTTGTGATGGAATTACAAATCGCCAGTTGCCCATAGCTGTGGCCTCCTCAATCACCCAAACAAATATTTTCTGAGGAGGAACGTTCAAGCTTAATGTGAAATTTGATGCAGATTCACTGCTGTACTTCCTCAGTCATTTTGAATGTGATAGCCACACAGTACACATGCTTAATGGTAACTACTGACCCCACCAACAAGTTCAGTGAAGACATCATTGGTCACGCCTGCGCATTCCAGTCCACTCTCCTTGGCTACCAGGTTACATCGAAGTCACACAAACCATTCTCGTTATAAGAATGGTTGGACTTTTTCCAGAAAAGTCCAGACCCAGGTGATCAGACTTTCCTGGCTTTTCTTCTTACTCTGAAATAATAAGATATTAAGCAAGTTAAATAGGAGTTGACTATTATATAATTACCTCTTAATCCCATATGCTGGGAATATTATTTTATAAATCACCCATGCCCTTCTAATTGTCGAAACCTTGCTTCACCTTAATTGACTCTGCTTCAATATTGGATTGTGAAACCCACCTTGAATTGCTTGCATCTACCCATCAGTTTCTTTTCATCAGGCACCTTCCTCCTCATATTCATTGAAAAGTCTTTACAAAGGCTAAATTTTACCTCAACACATTCTTATTCCCCAGCATTTCTTCTTCCCACCCTTTTTTGCCAGTATCTCTACTGATATTTTCAGTCTCTAAGATCCAGGCTTAGATGCCAGTTTCCTAATTCAAATATTCTAGAAGTACCTTAAATTCAGTCTGTTTAAAATTCAAACTAGTACCATCTTTCCTCGCTTTCTCTAAAACAGCTGCATGATACCTATTTAATTTCTAACTACTCTTCCTATTAAGGCATTTCTTTAAGGCATGAACTCTGTTTTATATGAATTTACGCATGGCAAACACTTAGAACAATGTCTGGAACATATTGAACATTGCTATTTTTTAATTTTAACATGATCAAATGCAGAAAAAAAATTATCAGGTGGAGAAAGATTTATAAGATCCATCATTTAACAATTTATAAAATAAACATTTAAGTGTTGTTGTGTATAATAGCAAATTCACTAAGGACATATTTAGATCCTTCTTGTATGTAAAATAGCAAATTAGTAAGTCCATGAGGTTAGTGTCCTGAACAAAGCGTGAGCCAAGGGAGTTGTCAATTATAGTAATCACCATTTCCTTTCCAACAAGTCGAGTATCTAAATGGCCAGACAATAATCAAATTAATAACATAGCCCATTAGTCCATCATGAAAGACTCGATTGTTGCTGTAATATGAGAACTGTGCAGATGGATGAACTGTGGCAGCATTGAGCGGTACAGGAAGTGCTATGGCCCTGAGATTGAACTTCTAGATGTACATTGCTGTGCATTACGATGGCATTCAATACATCCATGCTTTGCATACATTATCCCTTAGACTTTCCTGTACCCTTCAAAATTTGTCTCATTAGTCTCTAAATGCTCATCCTGGACTTGGACACATTCCCTAATTAAAAATGACATATATATGTATATATATATAAAACACTGTGAGTCTAACCCATAAAATAAAACAAAATAAGTAGTAGGTTATATCAGAGTTTTGAACTAAAAGCCCAAGCAAAATAGGTCATTAAAGGATAAAAAGAATTTTTCTTATTTGATAAGAACACGATTCTCTATAGTCTTGTCACCTTTACTCCAATCCCGAGATCCAGCTGTTGAACAAAGAGGCTGGAGATCATCCACAGAATACATTCCTGCGTAAAAAGGAATTCTTATTGAAGTTCCTTGCTTCAGCTGAAATGTGCTTTGCAGCATTTCCTGTGAAGAACCCTGCTGTGATCTCTCATGATACACTGAAAACACCCTTTACGCTTTCCACTTAATCTTTAGTACCTGGGGAATGTGTTATTAATTTCATTTTGTTTATTTTTTTTTGGTTATGCTTTGAAATGTTTTGAAAGAAATGCCACAAATTTTAACTCTGTAGTGGTTATACTAAAGAGTAATATGCAACATTCTTATACTAGTAACACTACTGAAATGTGCAAAACCATAGCACAGGTAAGTCAGTGCTTTTGTACTGCTGCAAAAAATGTTTATGTTTATAAGAGTAAACTTCTATTCTGTATTCTTATAGTAAGATTTTTACTGAGAAAAATTTAAAAAGTAAGAATTTACCCCCCAAATTTTAATTATAGTATAAAGAGATTATTTTGTTATCACAAAGAATAAGGAATTATATAAATTTGGATCAGTGTTTAAGTTCACTGTATATTTTCCTTATTTGACCCCTCCTCTTCTTTCCCTATAAATTTGGAGTTCTATTATCATTTACCTGACTAGTGAGAAACATTTTAAGTATTCTCCCTGATTTCAGTGGCTAACCAACTTTCATTTTCCCCCTTAATATTACAGTTAAAGTACTCTTTTCAAGGTGTAATTCTAGAAATACCATCATACTGTTGAAAATGTTTAATGGCTTCTCAATATCTACAGCCATAATTCAACCATACATTAACCTAGTACCTGTGGTGAGTTATTTTATCAAGATATTCAGAAAAGAGCTATAAAAAAGAATAATTCAAAAACAGTGTTAAGAGTGAAGAGAGTATTTTTGTTCATAAAATTTATATCCTGGGGAAAAATTAGGAAAACTATACATGATATTCTTAAAAATCTGTGAGTTTCAGAGGCAATATTGGAAAAGAATAGGGCTGATAATACACTCAAACTGAGAAAAAGATGTCAAACTCATTACAAAGATCCTGGGAGCCTTACAAATTCTGAGAGATAAATACAAAACCAAATACACTAAGCATATCATAATACTGTTAAAAATCGGAGTAGCCACAGTCATATTACAATTTAACTTTAGAGGAACAATGAGAATATTATCTCTTTGAAAGAAGCAATAGGAGGTGGAAGACAATGAAATGATGTAGTTAACCCACGTGTGAAAGGTAAAACAATAAAACTTCCAGTGGGTAAAAGAAATAGAGCTTCATGATTAGGGATAAACAATAATACTTTAATTAGAAATAAGAAGTAAAAGTTATAAGGGTATAAATATAATGGGATACATTAAAATTAAGAAATTCTACTCAAAGGACAAAGGAGTCACATTTAGAATATAAACTTACTAAAAATCAGTAATAAAAGGCACACAATCCCATAGAAGATTAGTTGGTTCACATAAATGGGTGTCTAAATAGCTAAATATTTTTTAAAGAACATGCTAAATTTTTAAATAGTCATCAGAAAAGTAAAGAGTAGAACTAAAATTTGATGTCATTATAACTCTAAAGGTTAAAGTGAAGAGGCTGGGAAGAGTTTTAAGTAATTTGAATTCTTATGCATTGCTGATATAAATTGGTACAAACATAAAAGGAAACTGTTCATGTTTGCAAAAGCTGAATGTAGCACCGCCCTTTGATCAGGACAAGCAGTACCGCTGCCGTGGGCCCTGAGCCTCAGGGAGCACTATGCTTTAGAGTATATACCTTATATTTCCAAGTATGTCTTCTGTTTCGAGGTTTTACTATGGTTCAGCATCACCGTAGGTATCAGCAGCTGCAGTGAGGACGCAATCTCTCATTGGGTAAAGGTGAAACACAGGCAGACAATGATACAAGGTAACAGTGAAATTGTTAAAACTTCCCCCAGTGATGAACTGGAACAGTGTGCCATAATGCTGAAAGGACGTGCCCTGGCAAGGACAAAATCTCAGACTTCGGGGAGTTTCAGGAGAAATAGAATTGTTATGCAGAAAGGAATAGGAAGATATTGTTAAAAGATGAGGAGTGGCTGAGAGTGACTAATTACCAAATTAAATCAAGCAGTGAAAACGAGGTAGCCTCCCTGCCAGTGTATAGACTCCGTCATCTCCTTTGGAGAGAGGGCAGAAAGAGCAGAGGGTGAGGCCTGGAAGATATTATAATGGCAGTGCCCCAACAAGGGTTGAATCATCATTCCCGACAAGTCAACTAAGCCTTGTATGCCTTGCCTTGCGTTATTTGGAAGGAATAAGACCCTGAGACTTGGGATGTGGACATCTGGAAACAACGCACTCAAAGCCCTTGATTCACTTCTCTCCTAAAGGCCTGCGCTTTCTTCATTGCCTGAAACTGATACAGATATTTCTATCTTGGAAGAGAACATGCGCCTGCTCAGGATCTAAGCCCTATTGTCTTATGGCCACCAGATCAGTAATTATTATTAAGCTATAATGCAACCCAGCCTGTCAAGTTCTGAGATGGCTAAAAGGGAGACTATAAGTTGAAAGAGCTATCTGCCTTGAAACTATCTGACTTAGACTATATTTACTTCGAAGAAAAAAAGTTACATGTGGTTATATCAATCATATCATGTCATATATATCATATATCATATCTATTATATATAAATATTATATATTATATATACATTTTTGAAAGTGAATATAGTCACATCAGAATCCTGAGTGTACTGAACCAAGATGTGTGTTTAAAGATCGCTTTTTTTTTCTTTTTGACATGGAAGCACTTAACCATGATACGGAATTTAACATCTTGGCAAACATCCCAGAATGTGTTAATATGCTACTTAGAAGGACTTTGAAATTTGAAAAAAAAGTGACAATCTAGACTAAATATGCTACTTAGAAGGACTTTGAAATTTGCTACTTAGAAGGACTTTGAAATTTGAAAAAAAAGTGACAATCTAGACTAAATGAAGTAAAATTGCCCAAACTGCCATGGTACATAATGGAAGGAGAAATCTAAAGTTTAAGATGATCAAGCATCCCAGAGTAGAGATACTGCTTAAGGCTGGAAACCACATGAACAGACTAAATTCTGCAGTAAAGCCGAGAAGACATTGTGGCATGTTTATAAGCAGTAATACAGTAAGAAAGAGGGATATACAGAGATTTTGAGGACTGTTGGCCACAGCCCTGAGTTGAGATTATAGTCCTTAGATTGGATTCCAGGTGAGAGAGAGTCCCTACCACAAAATGGCTCAAAGTTGGTCAGTTATTTCCGCACTCTGTCTTGACTTCTGCTGGCTCCAAATGTATAACTAGATTGGACACACCTAGAAATTGTTGGAACTCCTATATTAGTTCATAGGCCTGTGGGATGAAAGCTCTGATAGTGGGGGATGACAAGTGGAAGTCTTTCCACAGTTCTTCCACAATGTCAAAAAAGTAAAACAAAAGCATTATTATATTTTAGGGTGAATGCAAAAATTATGCCACCCATAAGAATTTAAAGAATGAAAGGACATTTAATCACAACATATGTCCATTTATTTTAACAGTCTAGTTCCTACAAAAATGATATGAATCCTAAAGGAAAGAAGTGCACTATCCTAAATTCAAGTTGTAACACTAATTGCAGCTGTTGTGCCAGACACATGTCTTTGCCAGAGCTATTGACATTACTTGAGATATGCAGCTACTGAGCTGGCAGGTGCATTGCTAACAACAAGGAGGGTCAGAAGTGTTTTCATCGCAGGGGATAGACAACATTATACAGTTGTTTTGCCTGAGGGTTATATTGTATTAATGCTCTTGTTTTCTGCTGCAGTATAAGTGGATCTCAATTGGCTGTCTATCCAGCAGAACATCACATTTGTCCACTATATCTATAGCATGTAGCTAATCTGATCTAATGAGCAAGAAGTGGCTAGCACGTTGCAGGCCTTGGTAAGGTATGTTAGCTTCAGAAAAGGGGAGACCAATCCACTGAAGCCTAGGATCTCACCCATCCATAAAATATCTGCTACCCAATTGTCATGGACTTGTTAGGATGTCCTGTCCAAAATAAAGTACAAATTATTGCATCAGCATCACCTACCTTTAAGAAGGAAACAAACTACCATGTAGGCCTCTTTGGGTCCAACAGTTTTTTAACTTGTGCATACTTTTCTAATCCATTTATGGAATATTATAAAAGACTGCTGGCTCTGATTAAGGCCCAAAGCAAGAAAATACTGGTAAGTCATGACCCAGAAATTCTAGTTTTATACATCAACACATGTGTAGTAAATGCATATATCTATCCAAGAATGGGCACGAAAATATTTATTTAAGGGTATTAATGCATACTCTATATGGGAACAACCTAAATGTCCATTAAGTAGAATGTATAAGTAAATTGTAGAATCTTCAAATAGTAGTATAATTATACACAAATGGAAAAAAATGGTTTGGTGTCACACGAGGCAAGTATGGTAAATATCAGCATATGGATGGCTGAAATATTTAGGCAGGAAACAACACATGTTATATAATTCCATTTATTTGAGGTTTAAAAATAAGTAAAGTTAATCTATGGTGATAAATATAAAAATAGTGATGTTCTTGAGTGGAGAAGAAGTCACCAAGGGAGGTCTGAGAGCACCTCCTGAGGTGCCCGAAATATTGTGCATCCTGACTTGCAATATGTAAAAGTTAAGCAAAGTAAATTTAAGATTTGTGCATTTTATTGCACAGTATTGAAAGATATCTAAAATTAAATACATATAAATAATGTTTTGTGTACAGAATAGTGATCTAATTTTCTTCTTCCTTTTTGTAAAAGTTTGAAACATCAGAATTTAAAGCTATCATTATTCTTCAAATGTCATGTATTCTTTTTAACATAAATGCTTATTAAAACTATATTGTATGTTTTAACTGGGTCCTTTAATATATGATGGTGATTTAAATCCCATGAGTGTATAAAACGAATTGAAAGAAACATAACTTTAAATGATGTCAAATATATATAGGAATCTTAAATAACTTGCTCCAAAATTCCTCGAGTATTTTTTATGTCACTGACAAAATAACCACCAAATACTGGATTAGTTCCTTCAGGATTATAAAAATACTGGAGCTGAAACATTGACTTTATTTTGATTATGCTCTTCACAATCTGCCTTTTTATCTCTATTCAGTCTTTCCCAGTAGAAATATAATCTGTTAATGGCTCCAAGTGAAAACACAAATCATTCATATTGGGAGTTTAAAAGTATAATTTAAACATCCCTGATGATTTTAAGCAACTTTTACATAAAGTAACTGCAAGGTCATTCAGACCCTTAAATGTCCTTTGAATCATTATATTAATCATGCTCCTTAGCCAGTGGGCCAAGTATGACAATATGGCAATAGAAAACTCAGGGAATAGAATAATGCAATAAATTTACATTTGTGATTTACTGAGCCTGTCACCATACACGTAGTTGAACATCCTGGAAATATTCTCAGAGTGGCAAAATTAGTGGATATATCTACATAAGAAGTTGTTAGATCTTGGCTTCATTTACATAAACTGGCACTAAATAAACTTTATACAAAATTTTTATATAGAACCTGATGTTAGCTAACTTCAACATTTATTTATTTTTTCATCTAGTGCACTTAAAAACAGGTAATCAAAGGATCTGCCCTGCCTTGAACTATCATCCACATACTTCCTCCCCCATCCTTTGCACTAACCCATTCCCCTAAATCATACCCCTCCCTTTCAAATTCTTTCCATTAAATCCTGTAGCACAATAGAGAGCTATTTTGGAGCAGTTGATTTTTCCAGCATTTTACACCTCAACCCCCCTTAGGCGTTACATTTTGCATCATTACCAATGTAAATACTGTTATAGCTGGAAAAAAATCATGAACAAAACTTATGCGAAGCTCATCAATTTTATTTTCTCATTCTATGTTGCCTATCATCAAGTTAATTGATATCATGATCTTCTCATGTATTGTGTAAAAAGCAATTAGAAAGATACTTCTCAAGAGCTTGCTAAAAAAAAAAATTCCCAACACAGTCTTATTTCATCGAACGTTCTGTAGCTTACCTTGATTGAAAATTGACTCTCTGTTGGGAAGAAGCAGAAATATGATATGTTTGCCCAAGTTCAAGCCATAAATTCTCCATATTTTAGCTATATATAACTTTTAAAATAATATTAAGTACTTTCTATTCCATCTACCTCCACTCACCTCCCCACATTCATTAAAAACATAAATCTTAGCTTGCTATCTTCATCCCTGCTAAACAGGTTGCATCCTCTTGTGTGTCCTCGGAGCCCATGTGGTCATCACCTTCAGCGCTTACTTCACAATTCTCTGACTTCAACTGCAGTGATTTCTCCTCTATTTCAATTGCTTGAAATGCTTGACTCCCCAGACAGTTTTCTTCTCATTGTCTTTTGACTTAGCATTATATTTAAATAGAAAAATGTCGAGAATAGTACAAGGAATTTCCATATATTTTTCATCCAGATTACCCAATTTTTAATATTTTACATGTTAAATATAAATTAGAGAATTTTGGCCCTGTAAACTATTAGATGAAGCAATTAAAGGAAACAATCGCAGGATAGAATAAGCCTTTAGAGTTTATAGGCATAAATAGTTAGGATCAAAGATAAATGTGAATTTTACAACAGCATCTATTTTTAGATGAAGAATGAAAACCAATAACAAAAAATAACATGAATACTGAATATAAGCAAATATTTAGGTTAGGTGAAATAAAATGAACAGTAAAAATTCCAACAGAGTCACAATAGCATTGTTAGACTTTTTTAGATTTGAAGTAATTTTAAAAATAAGACTACTTATAATATTTTTCTTGATAGTAAACCACAGATTAGCAGTTGAGAAGATAGAACCACTGTGAGGGTATCTTCAGGTGTTTATGTAAGACAAATTTTTTGAATAAATAAAACCAGAGGAAATATTGAAAATACATTAGAGCTTGTAAAACAAAAACTCAGGAACTGCATTAGAGCTTATAAAAATACTCAAGAATTGCATAGTGTTACATTTTTATTTGTCCTCAAGAGA
>PVJD01016208.1:0-21985 GCA_004026545.1 Mormoops blainvillei | reverse complement strand
AATTTTTTTATTGTTGTCAATTATAGTTATTCCCATTTTCTCCCCATTCCTCTCCCCTGCCCTACCTATGTCTCACCTCTGACATTCAATCTTCCTTTTGTTGTCTTTGTCTATGTGTTTGTCCATACATGTTCCTTGACTTGACCCTTCTCCTCCTTTCCCCTGTTATCCCCCATCCCTCCCCTCTAGTACTGTCAGTTTGTTCTTTATTTCTGCATCTCTGGTTCTGTTTTGCTCTCTTGTTTGTTTTATTGATTAGGTTCCACTTATAGGTCAGATCATATGGTATTTGTCTTTCACTGCCTGGTTTATTTCACTTAGCACAATACTCTCCAGTTCCATCCATGCTGTTGCAAAGGTTAGGAGTTCCTTCTTTCTTTCTGCTGTGTAGTATTCCATTGTGTAAATGTACCACAGTTTTTGAACCACTCATTTACTGATGGGCACTTAGGCAGCTTTCTATATCCTTGAAACATTTTTTAAAGAGGTAAGAAAAGTAATATCTGATTTTAATAAACAAATAATTACCAGATATTTCCTAATTTCTTATGGTTTAAGCAGGGTGTGCTAGATACTGCATGCTAAAATTAAAAAAGATAAGACTTTTGCCTACTCTATGATGGTGCTCTTACTTAGCCCAAGCACGTTAAAAGCAAACAACCAAACAAATAAAAATCCAAAACAATTTGTTCCCTTTCATTAACAAGAACACAAACTTAAAGTAAACCTGATAAATAATAAAAAATATCTGTGATTGATTGGAGGTTGTAATAACAAAGCAGGCTAAGTGTGCCTAGAAGTACCAATGATTACATAGAGATTGGAATCCAAACAGAGTAACTGTTTTCATGTTCATAGCAAAGCAAAAGTTCCGATTTGATTTATAAACCCTTTTCCACACAGTAATTATCAGAATCATAAATTACTGCCATCATAATAACCTAGATGATGTAAGATGAAAGAAAACAAAGTAAAAAAATAAAAAAATAAAAAACTGGAAAGGAAAGCGACCAAATTCAGAATAGCTTTCCTTGGATTTTCCTTAAAGGGAGCAGAGGGAAGCAAGTGGAAATAAGGCCATGACCACCCTGAAGTTTATTGTACACATTCCCCAGTGGAGTTGTGCATAGTTACTTACAGAATAAACAGTTCATTAACACACTCTTCATAGCTTTCCCTCTCACTGATGCACCCTCACCACTCACTCATCTCCATTCCTAAATATCAACTTCCAGAAAAGTATTCTTATACAGCATACTCTCATCCCAAAATACACACACAGAAGGTCGTTTATTGGATTAATAAGTGGAGACAATAAAAAGCTTAAAAAAGACAGGCTCAGACGTCATTCATTCTCTCCTTACCAACATATGGAGGCTGTAGACAAATGACATCTATATCGATGGACTAAAAAGTACCTAGGTACTAGAATTGTGCTTCTCCAATCGCATGCCCTTTCTCTCTACATGTCTTTCTCTGTGAATGTCTCTATCCATGCCAAGTCGGCCTCAATCCTAAGCATTTTTAAAATCCATTCTCAAATGTTATTTTCCTCATGCTGTCAACTGGATGTTAAACACTAACCCTTTGTATTGTATCTCCTTAGAAGACATCTTATTCAGCTCTACATTGCAAACTTGCATCATCCATTCACTCAACAACTATTTATAAAATGTTGACACTTAACAAGAATTAAGCCAAGTGTAGATGTAGAATAAATAAAGTAGGTGCAGTCCACACTGGCATGGAGCTTACATATAGCTTAATGAGGAAATAGATATTACCAACCTTAAATGTCATTTTCAAAGAAGAAATATAAAGTTCCATCCCATTAAGAAGAAAGGGACCACATTTATAAAATATTACATACTTAGCTTATTCTTATTGGGAACTCTTTTTTATCAATATCAAACATCTACCACAGTGTCACACATCAATAGGTAATTAATAAACACTTGAAATAAAAGTAGTTGAAGTGTTAAGAGACTATAACATAAGGGAAAAGATTTACTGTATATTAAAGGTATTATTTTTTTTCCTATCAATGAAAGACGGTGACAGTTTTAGATGACTAGCTTCAGTGTTTTTGCTGTTTCGTTTTGACTTTCTGCTGAGATGATGTAGCAGAAATAGTTTTTTGATTTTTAAGTTACGTTGATTTGTAAATGTGCATTTATTGTGTGTGCTACACTTCAAATTTAGTATAGATTGTGCCATTGATTTTTTTAGAAATGGGCTATAGGAATTTCTGTTTAAAAAGCTAAATCACATGTGTAATTGAAAATGTAGCAGAACCTCTACTGTATTTCTCATGAGATCTTCTTTTGAATTAAAATTGAGTTTGTAGGCCTAGGTCAATACCTTCCATACAAGTAATTAGAATTGTTTGGAAAATAGGTCAGAGTTCTAGAGTCCAGCTGATATCATCCATCAAAATTATGTTTTCAATTCTTTTTTAGGTGTAACAAGAAATGTAAGAATCAAAATCTATAATTAGATTTCCACATATTAAAAATAACAGAAAAATAACCTGCTAGAAGATATATTCTCCTGAGATCATTTTTGTTCATTGTCTTGTTTTATATTTTCTAAGTTACAATATTCAAAAATGGACAAAAACTTATTTCTCTTTGGCATCTAGAAACCAAATTATGACTATTGTCATAGTACAATCACACAGTGGTAAGAGCTTGAATTAATTGGTAATACTGGGAAGTAAAGGCAGAGGAAATAGACAGAAAATGTGAACAGAGTCTCAACAAAATTTGGTGGCTTGTAGGGACACTGCTAAACCTGAGAGAAATGAGGCTAGTATCCTGGCCTTGCCTGTTTTGGAAAATGATGGTATACATTACCAATATTACTAATAATGGAAGGAAGATGAAGGATGGAAAGTAGATGTTGATTATAAATTTAGCAAAACAGAGAGCTGATTTATTAATAAGGAATGCAATAACAACATTATTTTGGAATGTGTCAAAGTACCAAGAGTTAGGAGTAAAAATAATTGTCTTGTGCTATCTATCTGAAAGTAAGTACAAAATAGA
The DNA here is from genome assembly GCA_004026545.1 of Mormoops blainvillei. NCBI lineage: Eukaryota > Metazoa > Chordata > Mammalia > Chiroptera > Mormoopidae > Mormoops > Mormoops blainvillei. The sequence continues at coordinate 18,938 of PVJD01016208.1, read as the reverse complement.
AGGGGACATATATAGTTATAAAAATAATCAAATGGTCAATTTAATATTTATCTTAAACAGTTGCCGAGTGGGATATTGATTTCCAAAGAAAAAATTTAAAATCATATAATAGTATCAGGGCAGAATCTCAACAGATTGTATTTTTTTTCCTCATGAATATTCCATTTATGATAGAAACATTTTACTTAGATTTTCAGTTTAGGTGTATTAAATTTGAATGCACTATTAACTTTTCAAAAAGGAAACATAATTAAGGAAAATTATCTTTAAGTAAAAGAGTTTTTTATATTTAGCAATTTATTATATGTCTAGCTGCTTTATCTTATGATTATGAAATATAAAACATGCAGGATATTGGTATGGACACTGTCAAGGCTGTGAGCCACTGGCCAGGCCTGAGACCAATGATTCTGGAGGAATATTAATCACTCCTCTGGGTCATTTATCAATGTTAGTGTATATAGCAGAGCTCCAGTCTGCATAAAGAGATACAATAGCCCTGCAGGGCTTAACTTCCACATTTGTAGAAATGTGCTAAATAGAAATATCACACTTTTCAATAATCTCAATGGAAACAGAGTTGTTTTTTAAATTGACTTGTAAATATCAAATAAATATTTTCAATTTTTCCCAATATACTTATCTTCAAATTGTTTACAATAACAGAATCAATATAACAATAAATATTACTTACATATGACCTCAAACGAGAAAATACAATGACATAGGGGAAAACACAACTGTCTTATTTAAATATACTTGTACCATATAAAATATTTTATTAATTCAGTTTGAATACTTTTGGGTTAAAATTACTATTTACAAAGTAAAATATTTTATGAATAAATCCAACAAAAATGGAATTGTTATGAGATACCAAGCTCAGTAAACACTCCTCAGTGTGTTTTAGCTGACCAAATAAATATATCACGTATGTATTTACTTCATAACCTGTGTAAGTTTAAAAAATAATGAAGGAAAAATTACTCATAATTTCTCAGCTTTGTTAATATATACATTTATAAAATGTTTAATATACCTATTAATATTTGGTACAAAAACATGATTTCAAAGAAAATTACAATAAAAAATAAAATGGCAAAGCTTATCTCTATCTCTGTTAATTTTCCTTAAGTGAATTACATATAAATTCATAAAACAATAGCCATACTAAGTCACTGGGATGATGCCTAAAAGGAACCATCATTTTTATAAGCTATTTAATAAGCAGCTCTCTGTTTTTGGACCATCAGAAAATGGTAACCAGTGATCTATTATATCTTTTTGTAGTCCTGTCCTGAAAAACCAGCTGCATAAAGGGATTATTCCTTGTTTGTACCTGATTATGTCAATATCAATTTATAAAAACATCCTTTTTCTTTGTTTTACTATTTTTGAGTTTCTATCTTATCTTCCAATTAGTTGGTGATAACAGTCAAATAAAGTTGATAACATGAACTCTTTAATTTATTTTTTACTTAGGTGAATATCCAAATACTTTTTAATATCTTTTTTGTAATTTGCATTAGCAAAGTGGTCTAAAATTTATTAGAGCATAACCACTTTCACTTCTTCTGCTGCATGCACTTGGGCCCGGATCTGTTATTACAATAAGATCCTAATATCCTGCTTCAGCCTGCCTATTAGGTAGATCAGAGAGAGAGAGAGGTCCATTTTACCTATGTCTGGATTTAGAACTAGGTCAGAGAAAGTTAACGAGTGCAACCACCTAGGACCTTGTGCTCAGAATTTCCCCATGGTGGATGTTTAATGTTCTGTGGTTGCTGTACTGAAATTCTCAATAATTTTATATTTGAAATTGTGTTTTGAAAGTAAATGCAATGGGAAACGGAGCACATGCTTCTGGTCTTGGTACTTCCAGAGCTTCCCTTCTTCTTGGAGTGGACACGCAGCAGCAGTGTAAGGAGGACTGTGATACACAGTTGCTCTCTAACACTGAGGGGAAGGTGCCCTCAGGGCAGGCAGGGTCAGAGTCGAACAATTGTGCCCCAGGATATTGTGGGACAGGACAGGACAATGACTTTTCTTGCCTCTGGCTGCCAGAAAAGGTTCTCTTAGTTTAGAGTGGGAGGATGAGTGGAGAGGCACAAATTTGCAACTAAAAGAGACTGTCGGGAGAAAACAAATGGAGGAAACCCATTCCTTTGCTTGCTTGAGGCTGTTGTCCTAACTGACACAAGAAGTGGCCCAGGAAGAACTGTGATGATTATAAAAGGAAATACTTTACCAGGCCAATTAAACAGGCAAGGGAGACTATTCACAGCTATTGCAATAGATATTAGTTAGAACTAGAAAACATTAAAAAATGCATAGATAGGATTGTATTGTTTTTAAAAAATGATCACTTATTTATTTCTGTCCTCATCTATTAGTTTTAATTAAGACAGAACTACACAAAGTTCTCACAGGGCAGTTTATATTTCACATGAACGTTGGAGACCATAATGAACCAATAAAGGTAAAAATACTAAGAAAATACACTTTTACCTCTAAGGTAATTTTTATTGAGTCTCATATTTTACCTGAAGGAAATCACTCATTTTTTCTAATTTGCCATTAAATAAACGAATTTAATTTTTTCACTTATTTCAGGAAAAAAGCAGAAATGAACACATTTTAGCAAGTGTAAATGGGGGGCATTGCTACCAAACATGCATTTAATTAAATTTAAATTATTTTTTTTTTCCCTGATCAGAAAGAAACTGAGAATGGTAAGTTGAATGGCTTATCCATTCCTACACAGGTTAAATGAAAGCCAGAGTCAAACAAAAAATGACCTGACCTATTTTCATGCTTTTAAAAATATATATACACCAGAACAATTTTCTAAAAAAAAAAAAAAAAAGTAAATGCCATGCTGATAAAGAAATGCTAATATTGTAGCTATAATTTTAAAACTGTGTGACACATTAATCTTTAATCATAACATAGTCATGGGGAAATTTTAAAAATCAAGAGAACCCTGACTGGTGTGGCTCAGTGGGTTGGGCCTCATTCGACAAACCTGAAGGTCACTTCCCAGCGAGGACACACGCCTGGCTTACAGGCCAGGTTCCCAGCTGGATGTGTGTAAGAGGTAATGAATTGGTGTTTCTCTCCTTCTCTGGCTCCCTTGGCCCCATCTCTAAAAATAAATGTAAAGAAAATTTAAAAAATAAATAGAGTAAGTAGGAATTTGCCAATCCAGCAAAATATAAACTATCTCTTATCTCCAAATGTTCCCCTAGCACAATTCCTCAGTGTCTGGTATTTTCTCATTGGGCTATCATTTCTCATTTTGGAATCTGTTCTTAGAAAGCATATATTCCTTGCAAGACATATATTAGGTCTCTAATACTTAGCTATGTTATAATTTTTGAGGTTGCTGACCCCTTTGAGAAAGGGCTTTAAGGAAGCCTTGAGATGAGGAGGTACCAACATGAGAAAGAAAATCAGAAAAGACATTTGGGGAACATTAAACACAGTCTTTTCCTTATTACTTAGGATATCTTGTCTAAATGTATGTGAAATGTAGTAGATCCCTACCACAACTTACGACGCCTTACTTTGTAAGAAAAGGTACACTAAGCCATGAATTGTTAATTCTAGATTTTATCAAAATATCAAAACAAGTAAGTTGATGGCTAACTTACGTCTCTCCTACTCAAGGGTATCCTCTATACCTCTTCCCATGGCATGTAATAATCAGTTCACTTGGTTAACCTCCAGCAATCTCTAATATAGCTTCATTGACAAGAACAGGGTTGCTACAAGATGGATAACTAAAGAATGTCAAGAATCGAAGCAGGTAAGCAGAACATGTGTCCCTTGGATATTTATAGAAAATATTCTTTGCTTAGTTACTATGAAGTATTGCACCTAATCAACCTTCGAAAAAAAGTTTCTCAATTCATCCTGATATCCCATAAATTCTGTCCTCCTCTTTGTAATGAAATGCACCACAGAACTGTGGAGGAACATCTTACAGTTGCTGTAATTGTTTATGCTTGAAGTTAGAAGCTAGGTGCAAATGAGAGGCCCACCCTAAAAAACATGGAGGCCAGATAAAAGGATGAGAACAAGCTATTACTGGGAGGCTGAAGGATGCTGCAAAGCATTTGGTAGCAAATAATCAGATATCAGTAACTATCCTAGATCATGAAGCATGTAGAAACCTCCCAGAACACAAAACACAAAGGATTTTAGCATTTTGCACAGTAAAATCCTTAATTGTGCTCAAACCTAAGGAGCAAGTGTGGGGATGGTATCACAAGGCTCTTGCTCACTGGAGCACATCAAACCAGAAATTAGCTGGTCATGTGGTAACACTTGTGGGTCTAAACCCAAGAGAGACCTCAAAGGAAGTAAATTTGGAGCAATTCAAGTAAATTCATAAATCCAAGTGGTTGCATTTGAATGTGAGCCCTCCTAAATGAGTATTCTCAGAGAGCAGGAAAAAAATGACTGCAATAGATAATCCAGTTTCCCCATTTCCTATTTGATCTGAATCAAGATCCTTTCATTTCTTCCAACAATATGGAAGTGTTTGGGTGAGAGCTGAGAAGAAGCAGGGAATGCAGTTGAGAAATATAAATGTACTTGCTCATCTTTAATTTGAGGGCTTGACCAATTTTTGCAAGACTAATTTTGATATTATAACTTTTTCCAATTCTACAAAACAAAACTTTACACTTTCTATGTACCTTCACCTTTCAGGAATTTTAGGATGGCTTAGCTAGGTGATTCCGACTCAGAACCTCTTGTAGGTTACAGTCAGAATGTCAGTCAAGGTTGAATACAGTCAGCTGAGCCCTGGTTGGAGAAGGAGTATCTATTTCTAAGATGATTCACTCACATGACTAAATAATTAATAATTAATTAATTGTTAGTTCTTCCCAAGTAAGCTGTTTGATTGTCTTTATAATTGGGCAGCTGACTTACTCAAAATGAGGGAAGAGAGAGAAAGAGAGAAAGAGAATGAGCAAGAGCAAGAGAGAAGCAGAAAAACAGAGAGAAACAGAGAAAACAGTAACCAGGGAGAAGCTATTCTCTTTATGACCTAGCTTCAAAATCACATTGCATCACTTTTCCCAGATTCTGTTCATTAAACAAGGGTCATTAAATCCAAGCATATTCAAGGAGAAGGAAATCAAAATCTATCATTCAAAGAGTACATAATAAAAGATTTATGAACAAATTTTAAAATCACCACACTCATTCATTCAGCAATGTCTGTATCCATTTATTCTCTCAACAAACATTAACAAAATATTCTATACCTTCAAACTCTGAACTAAATTTTTCTAAAATGGTAGCACAGCATTGATATTCCCTCCCTTGGTCAATATGGAAATTAGAGTTTGCAGTAAGAATTAACATCATTGCTTTTCAGTTTATCTCCAAAATGTAGCATAATCTTACCCAACAAAAATCCAGTTCAACAGTTGATTTGAATTTATTATGTCTTGTGATACTTTGATAGAAGAGTCAAGTTTCTTGTGCTCCAATACTACCCTTCTGTTCTCTATAGTATTTCTATAATTCTATTTTAGCCAGGATTAGTTTCCAGTTGTTTGTTTGTTTTTGTTTTTTGTTTATTTTTTGAAATATCTCTCCAAACTCTGCAAGTACATCAATAGATTCTCTGAGTTGGCAACTCCTATTATCTTACTACCAGTTACTACTTCCAACCTCTCAGTCTTACTTAATGGCAATAAATAATTCTGGAAACATTATTGCTTGCTGTCATACTGTTATTTTTATGTCAGGCACACAATTAAGATAAAGAAAAATTGTTTAAATAATCTGAAACCAAATATATTTGAACATTTTGGTGCACTCTAGTTTTACTTTATGCCTAATAAAAATGATGCTTCCAACACTAAAAGATGAATACATTTATTTTCTTCCCTACCTCACTGTCTTTTATTGACCCAACATTCTCACTAATTTTCAACTCTGGAGGGAACAGATTCTTCAAGAGTTAAGCTATTTACCAAAGAGGATATCAGATGGCCAATAGACATATGAAAAAGTGCTCAGTAATCACCAGAGAAATGCAAATTAAACCCACAATGAGATACCACCTCACATCTGTCAGAATGGCTAACATCAATAAATCAACAAACAAGTGTTGACCAGAATGTGGTGAAAAGAACCCTCATGCACTGTTGGTGGGAATACAGATTGATGCAGCCACTGTGGGAAGCAGTATGGAGAGTCCTCAAAGAATTTCAAAAAGTAACTGTCTTATAACCTAGAAATTCCACTTCTGGGAATATTTCTGAAAAACCCCAAACACTGCTTCAAAAGAATACATGCACGCCTATGTTCATTGCAGCATTATTTACAATAGTCAAGATTTGGAAACAGCCCAAGTGTCTGTCAGTAGATAAGTGGATAAAGAAAGCTGTGATACGTTTACACAATGGAATACTACCTGGCCGTAGGAAAGAAGGAAATCTTACCTTCTGCAACATTATCTAATTTATTTCCTTAGCTCTCTAAGAAAATATGAAGCTGGCAAATCAAATTAAGAATAATGTTCTAGGCCGATTTCTTCCAGATGTGCAAATCATTAATCTTGCCATTCTTTTTTCTTTTTTTTTTTTAAGATTTTATTTATATATTTTTAGAGAGGGAAAGGGAGGGAGAAAGCGAGGGAGAGAAACATTAGTGTGTGGTTGCCTCTCGAGCACCCTCTTCTGGGGACCTGGCCCACAACCCAGGCATGTGCCCTCACTGGAAATCAAACTGGCGACACCTTGGTTCGCAGGCCGACACTCAATCCACTGAGCCACACCAGCCAGGGCCAATCTTGCCATTCTTAAAAACCAGGTCAGGTACCTTTTCTAGACCATAGAAATATCAGCCATAACATTTTTTAAAATTCCCACTCACTATAAATTTAGGTAACACAGACTATGAAACACATATTCTTGATTAGACAGAGCAGATGTGCAGATCGATATTTATCATCATGAATATATCCCAAAATTCTTATGTCTCAAGGCTGATGTGCTCAGTACTCACAAAATGCTAGATACCAACCTATACAATTCTAAATATTTCCTTTCCCAATTGATAAGATGTCAGAAGAAGAGTAATAAAAGGGGAATCTCAAGATAATCACATAATCACTTTAAGGGAGACTGATTTAATCCTGTCTCACTGGGCCTCAGAGGAGTTAGTCACTTAAAATCACATAAAAGTTAGGCTCCCTTGAGGTGTGTGAAATAATATGTACAGATTCTTTTCAACCTCTCCTTATGACACACCTCATATATGAATAGTTTGTTAAAATTAGCTAAAAGGAGAATGTCGTAGTGAGCAATTTCTTCAAATTCCTTCTTAAGAAGTGTTGCATTGTACAGGCTAAGGCAGAGAACATAAAGGATGGCAGCGACTGAAGAGGAAATTACCAGCTTAAAGCTGTTGAAAAACTTCGGCATAAAGGTAGGGCATAGATACAGACAGGCAGGCAGGGCAAAAAGAAGTCATCGAATCCATGAATAGATAGATACATACAGAGATAACTGGGTAGGTTGACAATATAGGTAGTAACTGTCAAATCTTCCTTATTAAAGTAGAAATAATGACTACAGAAAATTCATTTATTTAACCAATGAATTGTTTAGTAAATAGTCATTTGTTTCTATACACGTTACAGGCCTTCTATTAGACAAAAAAATGCAATGTTGAACCAAAGAAACCAAATGCATTCTCTCATGGACATTATATTCTCATGACAAAAGACAGAGAAAACAAATGGTACACAGGCATGTGTGCAAACACATACATCCAGTGGTAAAATACAGGTATTAAGAATACAACATGCATAGGTACAGGATATTAAGGGTGTGAATATAGAGTTGTCTTAGGTATGTATGTGTATATTCTATATATAGAGAATATGTATTATATGTGTGTGCATGGATATATATGTATGTACATATATTTGATTTATATGAATAAGACATATGCACCTGTACCATGATATGTATCAGGTAGCAACAATTTCAGTGAAGAAAAATAAAACAATGTAAAAAAGAGAGTGAGTTTTCTGTGGGTTGGGGGTTTGCAATTTTATATAGAAAAGTCAGAGGAAAGTTTGTTATAATGTACTTTGATCACAGAATTGTGTAGAAGATATTTCAGATAATACAGGAGGCCTGTGTGTATAATGCTAAGGGCTTTGGCTTTTGTCCTGAGTAATATAGGGAGTTACTGGAGAGTTTTGAGAAGAAATATACCACAGCGTGTCAAAGCCCTCTGGCTTCTGTGTGGAGCATAGATTATGTAGGGGTGAATGGGCAAACAGAGAAACCACCTGGGGACCATTGTGATAAATAGTCCAGCCAAGATATGCTGATAGCTTGGGGAAAGCAGTAACCTTGTGAATTTTGTACTTGTATTTTATTTTGTAAAAGTCTCAAATCTTCACTATATGCTACTTTACTAGAACATCTCACTTTACATCACATGTGTTTCCTTTCTTCCCTATTTCGAATCTATGCACTAAGATATTTCTTCCTCTCTATATAATTCTTTACATGTCTAATGTTGAAATATCTTTATAAACAACTATATAAGTTAAGATGAATTTAGCCTATGATATTTTTATTTATATTATTTCTAAATATTAAATAAATACATAATAATTATAGAATATTTGAAGATAAAATAGAAGAATAAAGATAATCTTTAATTCTACCATCTACTCATTGTGTATATATACCTGTACATATTTGTATAATTTTGACCACTATAAATATAGAATGTTGTGTTCTGGTTTTTGCACATGTATGCATATATTTATATATGTCTACTTTTATTTAAATACCTCATATTTTTAAATAAAATTTTGATTTCTAATTTTTAATTACATTTATATCATTCTGTAATTTTTACATAGTAATTATTGTGTTCACCAAATATCTACTGAATGTTTAATATAGAAAGAGCTTATTCTTGGCACTTGGTTGACAACAGTTAACAGAACTTTAAAAACATAAATAAACTTCTGTGCATATACAGTTTATATTCCCACTCTAGGAAATAGCCATTAAAAAATAAACATAGCAAATAAAAATATTGTGACAGTATGTTTGACAGTGACCATTGTCATTGTAAACTAGAAATGTATAAAAAAAAATACAAATAAAGTTAAGGAAGATGTGGGATGGTGATCAGAGTTGGTCTTGTTGAGACGGGATTGTTGCTATTTTATTTATTTTTTATTACAAGGAGCCATGCAAATCTTTGTTCATAAATTCATGTCTAAACTTCTAAAATTGTTATTGCATACATTCCTAGAATGGGAATTAATGGTTTAAGAGAAATATTTTTAAAGAGTCTTTGGAAATATGGCAAATAAATGGATAGAACTTTTTTTAAACCAATTTATGCACATACCAGCAGCATTCAATTATTATTTCAATGTCCCTTATTAACTACTAATACTTAACAAAAAGAAAAAATGAAAAATTTCTATTTCACTTTGTTTTTCAATTGCTAATATTCATATTTCCATATGTATTTTTAGAACTGTTTTGATGCTCCCCCAATCACGGTATTTCAGTTTATTATTAGTTAAAGGACAATTGATTTCCCTGCTCAATTCTCCCTTTTCCACTATATTTCATTTTTCTATTTTTGCTGTTCACCTGGATGCCTATTTTTTGGCAGGGGAGGTTTTCTTTGGAGATTAAAATAAAGAGTTTTTGAGACTTTTCCTTTAGAACATTACTTTTTTAGGTTTAAAACAAATTGTTTTGAGTGATAAAGGTGTTTTCTAATGGTGGGGGAAGGAGCTACCTCAAAAAGCACAAGTTTTCATTAAAATAAAAGTTTTCTTATCATTAAAAAATGAGGGGCAGGTTTAGAGATATCCCATATATAACCTGTCTCCATACAGGCATTGTCTCCCGCATTATCACCATCAGTCACTAGAACAATTTTTTTTTTTTTAAGCACTAATGAAACTACACTGATGCATCAAAATCACTTAAAGTCCCTAGTTGACCTTAGGGCTCACTTTTGGTGTTGTGCAGTCTATGGATTTGAACAAAAGTATGAGATATTTATCCTTCATTACTCATATGCAGTATTTTCACCACCCTAAAAATTTTCGACACTCTATTTATCTCTGCCCCACAACTTTAGCAAACACTAATCTTTTTCTTGTCTCCATAGTTTTACCTTTTCAAGAATGTCCTATAGACTGAATCATACCATTTGCAGTTTTTTCCAATAAACTTCTGTCATTTAGTAATATGCATTTAAGTTTCCTCCACATGTTTTCATGGCTTAACAGCTCATTTCATTTAACATTGACTAATATCCCATTGTCTGGATGTACCACAGTTTATTATTCCATTCACCCAGGGAAGGATATCTTGGTTGCTTTCAAGTTTTAGCAATCACAAATAAGCAGCTATAAACATGCGTGTGCAGATTTTTGTGTGGACAAGTGTTTTCAGTTCCTTTGAGTAAATACCAAGGAATGTGATTACTGAAGATAAGAGTATAGTATTTAGTTTGTAAGAAACTGCCAAACTCTCTTACAAAGTGGCTGTGCCATTATGCATTCCCACCAGCAATGAAATGAGATTTGCTCCACATCCTGGACAGTGTTCAGTGGTGTTAGTGGTCCAGATTTTGGCCACTCTAATAGACGTTTAGTGGTATCTCATTTTTGTATTAAGTTGCATTTTCCTAATGACATACCATGGGAGCATCTTTCCATGTGCTTGTTTGCCATCTGTATGTCTTCTCTGTTGAGGTGTCTGTTAAGGTCTTCAGCCCATATTTTAATGGGGTTATGAAAGTACCTTGTAATTATGAAATATTCTTAATTTCTCCTTCCTGACCCTTACGTTATTACTGTCTTTCATTTCACTTACGTATACGCATATACATGTGCATAAGCAGACATAAGTAAATTCATTGTTGCTATTTTACCTTCACTTATTCTGTCACAGATGCTTTCACTCTGTTTATATAGATCTTTGTTTCTGACCTATTTAATTTTTCTCTCTCTAAAGAAATTCTTTGAACAATTCTTTCAAAGCACCTGTTGCTTACATAATTTCTGAGAAAGCACATATGATTCTTATTGTTGCTATTGATTAATAAGGTGGACTTGCCCCCCATTTTTCTTCTTTTGAGATATTTTCTTTAGTTTTGATTTTCTGTAGTTTGAATGTGCTATGTCTAGGTTTTGTATCATGTAATTTTGAAAATCTACTTCAACTTTTAATAGTTTATTTGTAGCTTAAAAATTATTTTTGAGATTGTCAATCTGAAATTTTGTATTACAAACACTTCAAATGAATTCCAGGAAAACAGTGACCCTCTATAGAAAACAAGACAACAAGGGAAATCTATTATCTCTTGATGTCTAGTTTATTCTTCTTTCCACTAAAAGCATACAAAATGTATGCCTCCATTTGAAAGTAGGAAGTATGCAGGAAAGTATAATTTTACTTTATATATCAGCAATATTAAATAACAATCACATAAATAGTCAAGGACCCCTTGCCTGTTCTAGAAGTAAACCTTAAACATCAATCTAAATATTAGTGTATAAAAAAGAGCTTGCAACACTATTTCGTGTCATTCAGAAAATTTGTTTGGTTTTCCTGAGATGCAACATCTTTGTACTCAGAAATATTGTAGGCATTGGTACAGAATATCTTCATGAAAATGAACTGAGAAAATAGTATTCATAGCTACTAATTTTTTAAATGTGATATATAATGAGAACGATGATATTTTTCTATAAAGGTATAATGTAAACATTGTTTTTCTCACTCAAGTGAATTGCATTTCTTTTAGCATAGAGATGTTAATCTAAAAATAAAAGGCAAACAGAGACACAAATGTTTATTTGAGATTAAAAAAATAATAATTCTAGTCCAAGGGCATAGATTCTGGCAGAAACTCAAATTATGTTCTGATTATGGGGTGAAGGTAAGGGTTTTTATATGAAAAGGAAGGGACATAATCACATGAATAGGAAGAAGGAATTTCTATTGCTGCCAATAAACTAAGCTATTTTTTAGCTATACATGGATGATGGCTGATTCTAAAGTATGCCCTTGATTTTCAGTCCTTGTAGTCGGGATGTTTCCTTTCCCATAAGCTTTACAAACAATTATTTGTAATACGATGTTGGTTTGGCCCCAGTCCAAAGGTTATTTTGCCCTGTTCAAATATTCCGAAAGTTCATGAATTGAGACAGGCAAAACAGTTCCTCTGGTGTGGCTGCCCTAGCTCTATTTTTAAATGGCTCCGCTTGTGCCAAATTTTCACAGAGACCACATCTGATTCATAGCATTAAGCACCAAATATGTACCTATGAATCCTCTTTTGGTGACTTAATTCTTGTCCAGTCCTGTCATTATGATGTATTGGACATTTTAATATGACCTGATGTATTTAGCTTAGTAAAATGGGGCTTCAATTAATTTTGAAATATCCAATTTTTGTTTGCATTTTAATTCTATACCTCCCAGAATTAAAGGTAACATGCTCTTCATTTTCCTTTAAAGTATGAAGTGGTGCCTGCTTTTTGGGAAAAGATATAAATAATAATCTATTCTATCAAAGGTCTACCTGCTCAGATAAGTTTAGATTGCCATGAAGAATAAAACAATTACCAGCAAATAGCTTATCTTTTATGATATGTATTGTAGATACTCTCTGACTAAGTGAATTATGGACTTTGAAAAGGATGCTCATTCACCTGGGTGACTCATTCAGTTCCTTTAGCAAAACAGAAAAACTTGGAAATAATGTCTGCTTGCAAAAGGAGTAGGAAGTATAAGAGTTTTTAGTAAATATTTTTAATCTGAAGAATAAACTAGTATTTAATTGCTGACAAAATTATGTGTATGTGTTTGCATATGTGTGGAGAAAGACAGAGGGAGAGAAAGTTATACATATATAGTTACATAATTATTTAGTTGTATTTTATATGCATATAATATAAAGACATTTGAACCCTGAAGAATATGGGGGCAAGGGGCACTGACACCCAAACTCTGTCAAAAATCTATGTATAACTTTTCACTCTCCCAATACTTACCTATTGCAGATATTCAACCTATAGCCCACAGGCCACATGCAGCTCAGGATAGCTACGAATGCAGCCCAACACAAAATGGTAAATTTACCGAAAACATTGAGGGTTTTTTGTGTGTGTGTTTACGTGTTGCAATGTATCTAATGTGTGGCCCAAGGCAAGTTTTGTTTTTCCGGTGTGGCCCAGAGATGCCAAAAGTTTGGGCACCCCTGTTGGAAGACTTACTGACAACACAAACAGTAAATGAACACATATTTTATATGTTACATTTATTATATAATCTACTCTTAGAAAATCATAAGGAGGAAAAAGTACATTTACAGTTATTTATTGAAAAACAAGCCACATATAAGTGGACCTGTGATTTTAAACCATGTTGTTCAAGGGTCAACAGTATGTGCAATTGTGGAGACAATCATTTGTTACTTTTCCTCAGAATCAAATCTAAGCAGAGAGGGACTCTAATTTTCTGTCACATTCTTGATTAGTTGGCCTATTCAGTAACTTTGATTTCTTTTTTCTTTGTTTATTTCTTTAACTTATGTTCACTTTAATTTAAATGAAGCAGCTCTGTTTACCCAATCTAGAAAGAATCTCCTATTTATCAAAACTGACATCAGAATTACATAATAATTTTTACATCTTTATATCAGTATTTCTTAATGTGTGAGTTAAAGTAATTAAACTTTCATGGATAAGTTATTAGAATAAATTAATTTAGTATCAGAGAGGGTTGACAATTTGGGAGTTAAAAAAATAATACTATACCTTAAATATTATTGAATATTTAAAATAATAATATAGAATTTCCAGATTATCTTTTTAAATGCAATTAATACCATCAATTATTAAACAAATGCAATTTTAAAAGATAATATGAGAATTCTGATAATACCTGGTCAGGAAATTGAAGTAAAAATAAACTTTGATGTGAAAATAAAAGTAAAAACACAAGACACCTAAAAAACAACCAATAATACACCATGAGAATGTGTACTAAACATAGTTGAACAGCCCCAAAATAATTATCAGCAACTGCTTGATTAAAGAATATCATAATGTAAACAAAAGAAAATGAATTAAAATGTATGTTGAGAATCAGGTAGAATATATATATATATATATATACATATATTTATATATGTATACATATATATGTATATTTATACATATATATACATATATATATATGTATAAATGTCACTTATAAAGGTATTCTGCATGCTGTATATTTGCTAGTTTCTCTAGGATTGTTACTTATTGTATATAGAATCAATTCTGTACTAGTTTACACAGAGAGTTTTGGTAGCTGTTAAAACTATTTTGAAAGTTACTACTTGAAAATGGAAGACCATAAGCAAACAATGTAATAATAATTTTAAAGCTTCAAAGAGTTGCTTGTTTATATGATTCTAGAACTAGGCTGCTTGTATATTTTTATTGCATTGTCATATTCTATTAGGTAAAGAATACTTAGGAATTTAAAGGTGTTATGTTATTTTCTTTTGTGTTATGTTAAACACGTACAGATAGAGTTCAAATTCCATTTAAATTTATCTTTTTGAAGTACAGTTATTAACTGCAATTAAAATATATTAATTAATTTAACCCACAGTGTGGTGATTGCTGGCAGAAGGAGGGATAAAGGGAGGTAGAGGGGGGTATAGGGGGGATAAACAGAGACTGTGATGAACAGAGACTTCACTTTGGATGGTGAACACACAATAAAATGTATAGATGATGTGTTGTAGAATTATGCACCTGAAACATGTAAACTTCTGTTAACTAGTGTCACTATAATAAATTCAATGAAAATGGAAAAAATAAAATAGCATAAAAATAAACATAACAAAAAATTTCACAAAGAAGTTGAAAGATCTCTATACTGAAAGCTGTAAGATGGTGATGAAAAAAATTGAAGATGACACAAATAAAAAAAAATTCTGTATTCTTTATGGATAAAGAAAAGATATTGTTAAAATGTGCATATTATCCAAAGCCATCTATAGATTCAATGCAATCCCTATTAAGATCCCAATGTCATTTATTTTTACAGAAGTATAAAAAAAACAATCCAAAAATATGTATGAAAATCTAGAGTCAAAGTAATTCTTAGAAAGAAGAACAAAGCTGGAGGCATCGCACTTTCTGATTTCAAATTATATTATACAGCTATAACAATCAAAACAGTATGGTACTGCCATAAAAACAGACACCTAGACCAGCGGAATCAAGAACCAGAAATAAACCTATGCATATAGAGGAAGCTAATATTTGATAAAGGTGCCAAGAAAACTAAATGGAAAAAAGATAATCTCTTCAATAAACAATGCTTGGAAATTTGGGTAATCACATACAAAAGAATAAAACTAGACCTCTTTATTATGCCACTCACCAAAATTAACTGTAATTGGATTAAAGATTTAAGTGCACGGACTGAAAGCATAAGACACCTATAAGAAAACATAGGGAAGAGCTCCTTGATGTGGGTCTTAAATATCAAATACAAACAACAGAATAAAAAATAAATGAGTGGGTCTATATCAAACTAAAAAGTTTCTGCAAAGTGTAAGAAACAATCAACAAAATACAGAATGGGAGAAAATATTTGCAAATTAAATATGTGATAAGGGGTTAATATCCAAAACATAAAGAATGCATATGACCCAATAGTAAAATTAATAATAATAATAATAATAATAATAATAATAATAATTCAGTTTTAAAATGTGCAAAGTACTTGAGTAGACATTTTTCCAAAGACAATATTAAAATGGCCAAAGTGTACATGAAAAGGTGCTCAATGCCGCTAATTATTACAGAAATGAAAATTTTAGAAAAGGAAAAAACAAGAGATTACTTCGCATATTTTAGAATGGCTATTATCAAAAAGACAGGAAATAACTAACATGATGCTGAGGATGTGGAGAAAAGGGAACTGCATGCAATTTCTACTGTTTGTGTAAATTGGTGCGGTCTCTATGGAAAACAGTATAGAGGATCCTCAAAACATTAAAAATAGAACTGCCATATGATCCAGCAGTTTTACTCTTGGGTATATATCCAAAGGAAGTGAAATCAATATGTTGAGGAGATATCAGCACTCCGATATCCACTGCAGCATGATTTACATTAGCCAAGACTTTAAAACCTATATATAATATACCATATACCATACTACATGGAATGTTACCTAAACATTTATAACAATATGGATAGAAATCGAGGGCATTATGCTAAGTGAAATAAGTTAGAGAAAGACAAATATGTATGAGCTCACTTATATGTGAAATATAGAAAAACCAAAACCAAACCAAAACAAACAAACAAAAAAACGCAAGCAAACGAAGAAACAAACAAACAAAAACCCACCTGGTTCCTGAGACTCAGGCGCTGGAAAGTTGCTCCACAGGCCCTACAGGCAGGGGCAGGGGCAGGGGCAGGGGCAGGGGCAGGTGGCAGGGCATAGACAAAGAGAGACAAAGAGAGCAAGTGAGACAGAAGACAGCTGGGCTGGGCTGGCCAGCACGTTGTGCATACCCCGGGGCTGCACAGTCTGCATCGCCTGGCACAGCTCGCAAGGGTGCCTGGGAGCAGCAGGCTCATCAAGCTCAACCTGGCTGGGTAGACGACACCTGAGAAGCTGTCCATTGTACCTCCCGGTTTCCGTGGGGCCCCCCACATCCTAGGTGGATCTGAGGACAGGGACCTAGATTTCTGGTGATGCCGCGCAGGGGAGGCTAGACAGGAAGCGCCACCTACTGTGCTTAGCAGTTGTTATCCTAGAGAGAAGAGAGAGAAACCTTTAAAAATCAGTTATCACCCGCAAAGAGCCCACTACTACCTGAAGGTTACTGTTCAACCAGTGAAGTGTGTGTTGGAACTAGAAGTAAAGTAGTAACCTTAATGGACAGGTTTACTTTTCAAACTCTCCTGAGCAGGAAGGTGAGCACCAGGTTTTATCAATTACATCGAAAACAAAGAAGCCACGTTTCTATGAGAGGAGTGAATTTTTCAGCCTTACAAGACACAATTTTTGTTAAAAATATGGAAAAGAAGAATGAAAAAAAGATTTAAAGACTAACCTAAAGGAAAAAAATCTTTATCTTTAATATAATCCTTAGTATATTTTCATCAAGAAAATGCACAATTGAATCACAAAATTGGGGTCATGTTGTATATACAACATCCAAGGGAAAAATGGTTCAATGTCTTGAAAGGACATTTCACAAAAAACGATATACAATAGCCAATACACATGAAAAAGTTCTCAACATCATTGCCTTTCAGGAAAATGTAAATTAAAATTATAATGTTACACATCTACATATACTCTAGCATGAGTAACGTAAAAATATAATCCTAAGGTATTTTGTAAGCCATAGGAGCAGCCAGAGCATTCAAACATTTCTGATATCAGTAAAAACGGAAATCAGCTCTTCAGAAAACTGCTTCGAATTACTGACTATGAACTTGTAATTCCTATACTGGACGGGGACACACACACACACACAGCGTAAATATATTCACTGAAATACATGCGGAAGAAGGTCATACTAGTACAACACATAATAGCCAAAAATTGGAAATTTACTAAATGCTAATCAAGAACAAAATAGATAAATAAGTTACAGTATCAAATAATAGATCACTATAAAATAATAAAATAAACAAATTATTGATATATATACACCAACATTTATGAATATCATACAATAATAAAAAGACAGGCACAAAAGAGTATGTGATTTCATTTATATAGAATTAAAAAGACGGAAAATCTATTTGATGGTAGAAGTAAAAATAGTGGTTCCCTTCGGGGATGCTAGTGACTGGGAAAGGGAACAAGGGGCACTTCTGGGCTGCCAGTAAATAGTGTTCTGGGAGTGTGTATGAGTGTTTTAATCTTAGTGATTTCATGGGTGTGTTCACTTCAAACTCATCAAGCTATGACTTAATGTTTTCTCTACTTTTTGTATTCATATTTTATAATAAAAAATGATATTTAAATTACAAAGCTGTATCTCAATGTAAAACTGACAAACTATACTGAGAGATTAAGATAAAGTAATGGTTTGAAAAGCAAATAAATGATAGTGTATTCTGTGTCAGCTATAACTCATAATTTAAAAAATTAAATCAATTTCTCAGCCTAAGTTTTGTATCATGGAGAATCAAATACTTTTTAGGTGTCCCAACTACAATTGAGATTAACCGATCTGAAGAATAGTAAAACATATAGAGAAATAGAACTATTTTAGTAATTATAAAAATATTATTGGTTCAATACTATGCTGCCCCATATAAGCATGGAATATAAATATACCATAAACTTAGTTCTATATTCTCGAAAAATGGTAGGCTCAAGACTTCCTGCATATTGGTAAAACCAAATACTTTAAATTCCTAAAGTCAGACTATATCTATATTTAATTCATCTTCAAGTAGCAATACGTAGCACTTGCTAATTCAGGGAAGTTAGATTTTACCATTTCCATGAACTAAATAACTAAGTATCATATAGCTAATGTTAAATGGCAACATTTGATATTTCATACAATATCTGTGAACCCATTTAATCTGTGAGATTCTGAGAAATAACGATGACAGTAGTTAGAACAATTTTTTTAAAAGATTTCATTTATTTATTTTTAGAGAGGGGGAAGGGAGGGAAAAGAGGAGAGAAACGTCGATGTGAGAGAAACATGGATCAGTTGCCTCCCCCATGTGCCCCAACCAGGGACTGAACCTGCAACCCAGGCATGTACCCCAATTGGGAATCTAACCTATAACCTTTCACTTTGCAATATGATGCCCGACCAACTAAGCCACATCAGTCAGTGCTAGGCCA